>CM069456.1:2170521-2245806 GCA_035610835.1 Ophiura sarsii
CGCATTCTCTTTATCTCTCACATGGGTATAGCAACTTTATACCCTATATACCACCTCTAATAGATGTTACTAATTAAAGTGCTTATGGGTTGCAGTTACTTTACATATCACTTTCCACGCAGCTATTCTTTTTACCATACACAAAACAGATTATTCAGAAACCTTTCACAATTTTCAAAGTCCATCTCAAGGATTACTGATCCAATATTACTATATGTTTGTATTATGGCAATGCATTTCTCATGGTGATTCAAATATGGTACTGAAATTCAATAATTTTGACATTTTTTACACATTTTGTGAACTTTGGAATGTCCGTCCTGCAGCTGCCTGCCGCGTGTAAAGTGATAAGTTTCATCCTATAGCTTTGTACCTGAGAATAACAATTAACATGATTACGAGGTATACAGTTCAGATACGTCGTTGAAGATAGCACTATATGGACGGCAAGTTTGCTGAAATAATCATACACTGCTATCTACTGAAGATAGCAATCCAATCCACAAGAAAGCATGATATATAGCAATGATACATAGATATACAGGGTGTGTCAAAAAAGTGTCACATGAAGGACAAGATCCATCCATATGTTTGGTTTCTAAAAAACCTTAACAAACATCGAAACTACATGATAACAACATTTTAAAAGCGCCTTTCTAGATTTGATATCTTAACATATTTATTATAATTGCTTATATAAAGGTTGTCGTGCCAAGAATGTGGTTGGATTGTAGTCCCTGCTTTGGACTAATAATTAACAACCAGCCTAAATGTGACATAATGTTTGTTACCCATCAGTCCCTAGGAATTGGTTTATAAGGTTTCTGGGCATGTATTTTCTGGGTAGTGGGGACACACTCTTTTACTCCATTTTGTTCGTAGTTTCAGAAATATTTAAATGTGATATAAAGTAAAACCATGTCATCATGATAGTTGTCGTATGTTATTATCTGTTATTTAATGAGATTGTCTTAAACTAGCTATATTTATAAAATACACATTGTTTTGGAAGATTATCACTATAACATATAATTATTAAGAAAGGTTTAGACACAGTGGCATAACTAGGGTCTCGAATTTTTTTTTTTTTTGGGGGGGGGGCATCAGGGGCAGGCCTGATCAGACCCCCCCCCCCGGGGGCCAGTCAAACATAATGGTTGTACACATGCGTGACCAAATTTTTCCAGACACCCCCTAAACAAGTTTTACCATGCAAGCAAAATTACTCCTAAACAAGTTTTTAGCGCGCTTTCCTTGCAAATTTTGACCCCTAACAAGTTCTTGCCAGAATATGACCCCTAAACAAGTTTTGTCTATTTTAGGAACAAAATAAGTTACCCTAAACACGTTCGACCTGTATTTTAAGCCGGATTTTAAGCCACCCTTTTTCTTGAAAATCAGCGTTTTTGATACCCAAAACACCCTTTTTACGCGTTTTTTTTGGTCACGCATGTGTACAACATTATGTTTGACTGGCCCCCGCCCCCCCCCCCCCCCCCCCCCCTGTAGTTACGTCACTGCTTAAATATAAGTGTAATACGGTATGCCATTGGCGGGTGCAGGATGGTGTTGACCCGAGGGTCTTCCATAGCTTGCCGCCTCCTGGACATTTGAGGGGGGGGGGGGGGGGGGGTTTGCCCTGTCACGAAGCTGCAGAGTTGCCGCCTCATGACAAATTTGAGAGCGGAGGAGGGGGGTGTCACTTTTTCCACAGTGCCCGGGCGCCAAGCTATAGTTGCCGCATATTAACGAATTCTAGAGCGGGGGTGGGGGCTTGTGTGATATTTTTTTTCATACCTTTACCTATTACATTTGGGGGGGGGGGGGGGGGCTTGAGCCCAAAACCCAAAGATTCAGATGTCAATTTAGATTGTTGCTGATTGGAAAACAATAATTTCAGTCTACTCTCTTCTTTCATTCGTCCTAAGACATTAAGTAAGACGTCGCTTTGAATTCTCAATTGGTCCGTAATAGTATACAGGGTGAGTAAAACAAAAAGGGTACTCAAAGTAAAATAATTATTAAAAATATTTGTTATCAAAATATGAAGGCAACCAATCATCAGCAATTTCATGGTACCGTTTACCAGATATGCCTATTTGGTAAAGTTACTGCATTTTGTAACCGAACACAATGTTGAATATTTTACTCAAAAATGTTTGATATTAACCCTAACCCATTCGGACACTTTTTCAGATTTCTTTTTCTGCGCAGAGAAAAGTAAGTGACCCCAAAAGTCAACCGCAAAACTAATGAGATTTTTGCACAGATTTTAAGACATAAAATCCCAAAGTTGAGTAGGCTACACTTTGACTCACCCTTGCACACCGACCAGTAATTACATATCGAGGCTTTTCTCCATTTGACCATTTTGAGAAAAAGACTATTGAAGACTTTTAAACACATTGGGGAGATGGAGATGAGGGCCTTGTGATACTGCTATAACTTTGAAAGGGGTTGTGTTATGGAGATAAGGCTGTGTTAACTTACTGGAAAGAGAATTTCGATACCAAAATGTTGATACAAAAATCATATTTCTGAAGAAATGGAGATGAGGCCTTGTGTTTCTGAGCCCTCGATATGATACTATCAGCGATATCGGACTAGTATTAAATAACCTGTCCTTTTTGAACATACGATGTTATACATGCATGTGCTGCTTTGGGAATCTCATCCAATCATCAACATTATACCCAGTAAAACCTGGTGATGAAACTATACAATTCTATCGGAAATCTAGAAAGTAACCAGCAATATGATATAGGAAATGCTATCAGTGTTTCAGATTGTGTGTGATGTGATACTCGCAAAAGGACAGTGAGAGAGCTGCATGGTTTAAAGGTATATTATGTGATCTTTTCCACGGGACGCCCTCAATCCTCGAAAACAAATTGGAAGCAGATTTTCTGCAGATTTACTTTTCTGATCATAAATCATAAATATATTCCAGTTACAGAGCGATTACGATTCCTAAAACCTCAAAATCATAGTTTTAGAGTGAATTTAGAGTAAAATTTGAAGAAAAAAATAGATTGTACCGCTCGGTATAACAATCTATTTTCAAACCTGATTTTAAAGTAATTTAGGAATCGTATCGATCTGTAACTTAAAAGATCTTTTTGATTTATGATCAAAATGCAAATCTGCCAGAAAATCTGCTTTCATAGTAAAACTCATGATAGAGGGCGCTACTTGGAAAAGATCACATTAATATGCCTTTAATGTCTATCTTTATCAAACAATGCGGGGCAATTTATACAACTCGGAACTCTTACATACGATCAATGCACACCAATGATTCTAACTGAATGTTTCACTTCAAATCTGCCTGCATATAGAGCATTAAAGGGACTATGCGTTTGATCAGCTCCAAATTGGCGCGCGGAGAGATAAAAACCGAATATTCTAGACAATTTGTAACTAGTTGACGCAGTGGATTGTTAAAAGCAAACAATCTAAACAGATTGTTCAAATCAGACCTTTGCCATGATAGGGATTCTAAATAATACTATTTACCATGTTTACTTCAAGTCCTGTAATCGCCTAGTCAACCTTTCTCCCGCACTCCCGCCAAGCATGTGTGTGGGCTGTGGGCGAGGGCACCAACCCACTAATTTAAGTCGAGTGGTGTTTGATATATAGCACACTGTTTGTTAGTTATCGAGCCTCGATTTTCACGCAGTTTGGGTTGGGGATCCCACGTCACGAGCCCGCCCCCACTCTTAAAAATGTGACGAGGCGGCAGGGCACAGTCCTCTCACTTGGTATCTCTCCCTCCAAGGCTCCAAGCAAATCCAAAAGTTGACAGCCCTGCTTTCGCTGCGATCACTATCAGCCCCTTTACACTGATCGTGATGTGAAGGTCGTGTGAAATTCAAAATTGAAAAATATTGAAAATTCTTCAAAATGTTCAAGAAAAATTAAAACAAACAAAAAATCCAAAAGAAACCCGCTCGATCGACCGAACTAACCTTAGAGGTCTGTTAGCTAGTAGAACAGGGCGTTTCTTTCGTAGTCTTATACATGTATACAAGGCTCAAGATAACAGGTTTTTTACCGGAGCTATTTTTTCAAAAGTAGCGCCGGATCATGGGATTTATAGAGAACCGGGAGCTACTTTCAGTCTACCGGGAGCTAACTATTTATTAAATCCAGCGTGGCATCATTGTCAAATCGAAAATCGATGTCATGGGGAAGCTTCCCGATCGTTAACGGGCGCTGGTTTTGGACAAAATATCAGCGCCCGGTTGTTTATTTTTCAGCATTACCGGGCGCTATTGCAGAGGACCGAGGGGGTAAAAATCGCCCAGCGCCCGCTTATCTTGAGCCTTGCATGTATATATTAAACAGGGTCATTTTGTCCATATATTGACACCCAAAACACTATGGCTCAAGTCACTATTTTGACAAAATAACTCATTTTAACAATTACTCACTTTTTGTTTTCAATGACTTGACATTTTAACGATTTGAATTAATAAGATGTTTTACATATTGAGAACGTGTATGATACAAGGCTCCATGTCACAGTGGGAAATGCCATAATGTGCCCAAAAAGCCACACAAATGCTCAAATTGCAGCAAGTTTCCCATTGTCAAAATTTGAGCTACTTTTGGTTTTGAAAGTCGCATGTACATGTAAGCTGCGCTTGTACACAAGAAACTACGGTTTTTACCGACTTCGTGAAATTTATCCATTTGCGTAATTTGGGATTTCCCCTTTGTAAATGAAGTATATAAGATCCTCACAACAAGTCATTTGTTCTAAAGTGTTTAAACATGGCCACCTATTACGCTAAGTGGTTCGTTACTGTCTAACCTTTAATATATTTTACAAAGGATGTTTTACTTCGTGCCTTTTCATCATAGCACTGAGAACTGCAAGTTGCACTAAAAGGTTCTATTAAAGGCAGAAACACAGTTTCGAATTTCGTGCACGTTTTGATGGCAATACACTTTTAGCACATGATTTTAGTGATCCAATAAGAAACAAAACATCAGCATAAATAAGGCCAAACACAAAAAGTTGACTTGCCTTTCCGACCGACCCGAATTTCGGAAATCTAGGGTCGCTATTTTTTCTTCTTTTGTCAAAGTCTTATTTTGGTTAAGAAATAGTAACACATGTAATTCTGTTTACGTTTATTACGGAATAAACACATAAAATCGTCATTTACTCACATACTTTATATCAACTGTCGCATTGTAGGCCTATGTTTATTTCACTTGCGTAAACGTTTTATAGACTGCGGTTGCGGAAATAAACTAATATGCATGTTTAAGGATTCTTTTAAATCGTGTTTTTGTAAGTATCTGCTTGTTTATATTTTATTTTTAAATCCGACCGTCCGACCCACATTCTTGACCTGAAACGGCAAGTCAACTCTTTTCTTCTTTTTTTTGCCTGATGTTGCTTATGATATCTGTCTACATTGGCATGTCCAAACGTTACTCGAGAGGCTGATCTCTCCGATGTTTGAAGTTACAAAAGCTAAATTATCCTCTTCAAATTGTGAAACCTTCTTAATTGGCTTGACCAAGCCACCCCTAGAATTCATCCTCATTTATATTTTATAGGTCTATAGTGAAGATGTAACATAGAAATCAGATGTGACAGAAAATAGTGCCCTTTAATTATATAGCAGACTGTGTTTGATGATTGCAACAAGCCCTATCAGAAGGTCGACATGTCGATTTGTAATACGCGGTTCAATTCCTGCTATCATCAGTAGATAGCATGATACTATTAACTCATATAGCAGATTTACAGCGGTATACGGACATCGCCATGTGGTTCGATTCCGAGTCAGTGAAAACGTTAATATAGTATAGTAGACGAATTTCATACGGTGGGTTATGGTATATAATGAGCCCACAATAAAAACACGAAAAAACACATGTTGTACGGGCAAACGGACCTCTCAGCCTCTCAGGTCGGATCGGTCGTTCGAGCTGATTATTTCTTCCTATAATTTCCCTTGAAAATGACCGTAAAATAAAAATATCTGGAAACATTTTGCCAGTTTTCGACAAGCAAAAATTAATGTCGGGTCAGTAGGCCTATTGATTTGCAAGTGACATTTTTCATTTCATAAACTGCCCGCTTAGGAGCGCTATTAATTCGTCTGGTAAACCTATTGTTATCAATTACTACGAGAGGATTGCCCAGTGCGCGTGTACAACCAGGCAATCATATTTAAATTCGAGGCGTGTACGAGCGGTAGGCCTACTACTTGCTAACTGCATGGGTGAGTTTCCATTATGTTGCAGCCGGTGGGTTGCACACGAGAATTACGTCATATAGCAACCAGCTTTGATGGAAAGCGAATATTTAAATTTGTGCCGGTTTTTAGGGCACCAATTTACATGAATATATACATGCTTAATAATATTGCCGCATTTATATACCCATCCAGCCAATAAAGTTGATCTTCGAGTCCGAGTGGATTGATTGTTATAGGGGATTGTTGTAGGGTTGTACGTAAAAGGGGTGATCTGGCTATTTTTTGAATGCATACATGTGACTTTTACATGTTTAATCATGAAATCTGGTAGGCCTTTAACATGTTTAAGCTCATCGTCGCACAAAATAAATGTGACTTGTGAAAGAATCGCTAACGTCAAAGAGATTATTGCACATTATAGGCACGAATTGTCATAAAGATTCTTTTGCATAATTGACGCAACTTTCCGTATTATATACAGGGTGTATCAACAAAAGACTCTCTTTCAGCATGGAATTAATCCTTATTGAACCATGGGAAAATTTGATTTCATTATTAAGTACAACTAATAGAGTTGAAATCCTGAAAAGATGAGAAAAATCCATCATCAGTTATGGAAAGTGTGACCAACTAGGCAAGTCAACCCATTTTGTATTATACAATGGTAATTCACACAGTTAATGTAGAGATAACATCACAGTGGAAGATTACATTTTTAAATAGGCTTAAAGGGAAATTATTCTTATTCTTATCATGTTAAATTATTCTATTCTTATCATATGCTTATGGCAGAAATTGAAGTTGACTTAATGGTCCAATTTCAAATTCTAAATGTACCTTCACTGCCAATGATTGGTATTTATAAGCACCCTATTGACATGATTGGTGCTTTCCTACCACATCTCTCCTAACATGCTGAGGCTTTCTCATGAGAAAACCAGTGAGCGACATTGAACATTGCATAGAAATATTCATGCATCAAATGTGTGGATTATGTAGCTATTAATGATTTGTGCCAGAATTAAGAGGAATACCAAACTAATCTTTGCTATTGTTATTGATAGATGATTTACAACATTATGAATGCAAAGTATTGAAATGTACATCATGACATTTTCTGGTTTGTATGTGTAAATCCCAAGTACAGACTATAGTAATGACATGGTTTACGCAAATTATGCTAACGGTCCTTATTTTTCATTGGATTCATCTCAGATTTTCAGAATATTATCATTATTAATTGGGCTTTGCACTGACGGTAAATTAGTCATGGTTCCAGTGGTTTTGAAAAAGTAAAAGAACACCATGAAACAGAGTCCTAATTTGTTTAATACACCCTATATTTGTAACAGGTAGTTTGTTCAGAAATGTTTTTACATGTGTCAGGCTATTATCGCTAAGTGGTTCATCGCTACCTGATATTTTAGACGTTTACCACTGAGGATTTTACATTCTGTGCTTTTTGGTTACAGAAATTCTTAAGTTGTTGTTACGCGGTTAGAACCTTGGGAACAAATTCAAAAGGCAAGACTTGAACCCTCATTATAACAAGAGTCAAAAGATGATGAGTCGTGGACATTACACATCCAGTTAGACTTTTGTAAAATTCAATGAACACATTGAACTTTTTACATCGACCTATATAAAATACCAACATAAATTAACTTTAGTCTATGCGCAATGTGGAACAGTACTATTGTGAATTTATTCAGTGACTGACTCATTGAAATAAAGTACTTGACTCTGTTGAAAACTTTACCCTGCGTTGATTTGACGTTTTTACATGGTAATTGATTGTTGGTAGTTGATTACACATACGATATCAAGACGCCGGTACCCGGGGGGGGGGGGGGGGGGGGGGGGGGGGGGGGGGGGGGGGAGGGGTGGTGGGGGGGGGGGGGGTACTGAAGTTTTGACTCAAATCTATAGGATTCAGAGAGGTTTTGATACATATTAAAAAGGAAGGGTATTCAGTGAGAAGGCAAAAAGGGGTCAATCAGTGAAAGTCCCAAATTTGGTTCGGGGAAGGGGGGGGGGGGGGCATTTAGCTAGGGAGTCAGGTTTTTGCATGTGCCCAGGAGCATCCAGTGACGGGTAAAAAGAATAGATTAAAAGGGTGAATTTGGGTAAGAGTTGGTGAAAAGGTGTCATTTACAGGACTGACAGTATGTTCCAAAAGATCAATGTGGCCGAGTATTACAGTTTGCGAGCTTATAACTAAAAAAAGAAAAGAACATGCATGGATAGTATATATTTAAGGATATCAAAAAATATATACCTGACCTTAATTGGTTAAACTCTGTGACCAATCCAATATAAGCTTTTGAAATACAAAGATTTAAATAGAGCGTGGTCAGAACCAATTTGTCCCACTTTTCAAGGAACACCCCCATGGTGTTGCAATTGCGCATTGTTGTGACTTATCAAAGTTTTGCATTTGCATTCATTCTTTACAAAGACTTGGCAGTAAACAAAATTATCTAGGTCATATTGCAATAAAACAAGTTCATTATTGACATATGAACATTAAAACAAAATGTTCTTTGTTATAGTGCGAGTTATTGTTAAGTTCTTTCGGACACTAAACCCCATGCCGGGAATACTGCACATAGCGCACAGTTCCATGCAGCGCACGGATGGTTTATTCCTAAATTGGGACAAATGGGTTCTATTCAAATCTTTGTATTTCAAGAAGTTTACATTGGATTGGTCTCCGAATTTACCCAATTAAGGTCAGGTATATTTTGTTTGATATCTTTAAATATAAACTATCCATTTTGGGGACACGCTGTATACGTACATGCCGCGATGGTTAATGCTTTATAAATCGACAATCGATGTATGTACATGTATATTACCGAGATGACTTACACACCATCAGCACAGCATGTCAATGAATCAGAGAGTGGTTTACCATCGTGTTCTCATTAATGATTTAAGTTTGCACTTTTTTGAATATTTTATTTGGTTTACTTCAAAGCGTCATGCGACAAATATTCTAAATAATTGATAACTTGTCTAGTCTAAAATCATACTTTTAAAAGTATATTTGTTTCAAGATCGTGTGTTAGCTTATCTGCTATCTTCAGTAGAGTAGTAGCATGCACCGCGGTGCTGTATTACGTTGCACACCACTTTAGGCAAACATGGTGTTTTATGGCGTTACGGACTAAAACACTGCTTCATTTGCCTGTCTTATATACATTTTGATTTGATATTTCTAGGCTTAGTGACGTTATTAATTTCAAGACACAAATAAAAAAAAAATTGAAGATGAACCACTATATCATACAAAGTTGACTCGAAAGATTTGTTTCCATAACTTTTTGTCAGGTCGATTAAATGATAATTACTGGTTAATACCAAATTGCACAGGATCTGTAAGTTATAATAGATGAAAACTAATGGGATCAGTGCCGAGTCCTAGGAAACCTTAAAATACATTTAGATGATGAATATCGGGATATTTTCATATGTTATGCTCTTCACGCGTATACAGGGTGAGTCAAAAAGAAGTTGTACGGGAATGAATATTATTTAAAAATAGACCAAACAATTTGACAAATCAATGAGGCACATAGACAATGAGCAACTTATTCCGCTCACATGACAAAAGGAATCATTGAAATCGATCAATTATACTAGGAGCTATGCTGTTTTAATGAAAGAACCCTGTTTTAGCTGTCCACGGAACGCTTAATTCTCTTGAAATCTTTCCACTCTAAGTGGGCAGCAAAATGATTGCTGATGTTTTGTCCTCTAAGGTGTCTTAATTGTTTTAAGTGGGCTTTCAGTGTTTAATCATTTTCTTATTGTTGTCACTGATTTTTGTTTTATGCACACCATTCCCACCTGTGTTTGAAACTCTCGGGCTTTAATCTCATTGAATATGAATGCCCGTTGGTACATTTGCTGCCCACTTAGGGTGGATAGATTTCAAGAAGATTAAGCGTTCCGTGGACAGCTAAAAATAGGGTCTCTTTTATTAAAACAGGCATAGCTCCTGATATAATTGATCGATTTCAATGATTCCTTTTGTCATATAAGCGAAATAAGTTGTTCTTTGAAAACGTGCCTCATTGGTTTGTCAATTTGTTTGGTATATTTTTAAACAAATATTCATTCTCGTACAACTTCTTTTGACTCACCCTGTATTATGAAAATAGCTGAATAAGAAAAAATACCATACTATTATTCTTTGTAAATGATACCTATGATAAAAACACACATTACGCGACCTCATTCTACCCCCAAAAATGGACCAAAATGTCCCCCTATCTATAGGCCCGGACCAGCTATCGAGGTCCGATTGTGCAGGGTTTCCATGTGTTAGTCATGTTGTGCCCATTATAGCATTTTGAATTGTATTCAATAATGAATCTTCCTAGGTAATCTCCGATGCATGGTGACTCTATTGCTTGCAGGGAATAGTATAACTTAACGATTTCCACGCGGCTATTAGTTTTATCAAATAGGACGAAACAGATTTTACAGAAACATTTCCCAACTTTCAAAGTGTATTTCAAGAACTACTGAACTAACACTATAGGCATGTTTATACTTATTCTAATGCATTTGTCATGGTGATCCTAAATATGGATGATGACATTCAATAATTGTGACATTTTTTAAGCATTTTGTGACATTTTTGGAATTGTCCTCTGCAGACGACTGCCGTATGGAAAGTGTTTATGCAAAATAGCCTCTAGGGATCTGTAAAACCAGTTTCTACGAATTAGCAATTACGTTTGGGGATTTGTCAGTATAATTGGTTTACAATCCACCACCACCATCACCATACGATAGAGTCAGCGGTGACACACCATGGATATTACAATCCACCACCACCATCACCATACGATAGAGTCAGCGGTGACACACCATGGATAGATTTCAATATAATCCAATACAAAGTGCAAAGTGCTTCACAATCTATGACTCCTTCCTTCTACAGATGTCAAAATGTAATATACATGTGTGTTTGGTTTATTTCTCATTTTCAGTGGCATAACCAGGGGTTGAGGGTGGAAGTTGGTGTGTGCGGGGAATGCACCCCTTCTACTCACCCCTTTTTTATAAATAAAAAAGCTCCCAATTATTTAAACCTTCGGAAAAATTAATGCTCGCACTCAAATGACTATAGCTTGCCCATTAGATCAAATGTCGGATAGGGGGTCATAAAATGGCTCATCTCACACTGAAAGGTAAAACTGACGCTCAAGATATAATTGTATTCACTTGCTGTATACTGCTGATATCATTACATAATCACCACTTGCTATCTACTGCTGATAGCATTACACATTCACATGCTATCTTAACTGCTGATATCATTACATATTCGCTTGCTATCTACTGCTGATAGCATTATATTTGACTTGCAATCACTTACTGATAACATTTTTTAAGGAACTCTAGTAGCACGATTTTTTAAGATAATAATTATTATGTAGGCCTAAATCATAGCAAGTTTTAACTTTGATTCTGTTTGACCTTTTCTCAGTCTCCATTTTCTTCCATAACAGTGTCCAAAATATTAGATATCATTTGGCCAAATATAATCTCCAGTGCTCAGACGAACTTGAATACTCAGCCTTATAGAAGACTATCACAGTAAAGAGTCATTGTTGACCAAGATTGATTTGTAGGACTTGATACTCTAAATTCCGTTTTAATTTCCGAGGAAAACCTACGTTATTTTTATACCAAAATTAAGTGTTTTGCGATTTGGTATGAATATCTTTACATATCATCTTTGAAAACGTTGATCTGGATTGATTATTAATAAACATCTGTGAAATGATGGTATAGATGCTGTATGCAAGATTTAAATAGTGAAGAACTCCATTTTCACCGAAATGTAGTACAATAAGTGCACTTCATGAAACTATAAATGTCATTACAATATTATCTGCATGTGATACTTATCGTAGAAATTACAATCACTAAACAGTCGGTTGTATTTTTGTGGGGACACCCTGTATATTATAATTGAGCTATAGGTTATATACATGTACGGTAGGTCTATAGGTTTTTCGGGGGTGTATTTGATATGCACATTTGACACATTGTTACATCCATTGCCCTCTTGTAGCCCTAAGGCCCTATTCTTCTATTTATGGTGAAACCAATCAAATGATTCGATATCAGCAGTAACGCTTTACAATCCATGATTTCCCCTGGCATTTAAAGTACATCTCAGTGTCATACTAATGGCATAATTTGAGCATAGGCGAGATTCCATAGCTGGAGATCTTAGATTTTCCACATTGTCATTGCAATAGGACGGCAACGGTGGGCAAATTGGTTCTGTTGGACCACTTAACCACTCTAAGCACATAGGACTGAGATTCCATATTTACTATAATTATTGTCGCGTAAGTGAGAATTAAGGACATGTGGTTTTGTGACACTCTTAGCTTGCTTACAAATGGATTCCACAAAAAAGTAACACTTTAAGGGGGGTTGTGTCAGATTCAGCCTATGCTATTACAATTTTACACAAATTTTGCAAATATCAGTCGATAAGTGTTGTATACCATATTGTAGCACATGATGCCTAGTTTTAAAAAAAGCTTTTGGTTTCACTCTGGTTTCGCATCATGGGCTGCAATATGGTATATACAGGGTGACCCAATAAAAAGTTTACCCAAAATGAAAGTGATGTTTCCACTTCCTGTAATTTGATATCTGTGGTTTTTTATTTTATTATAATGGGTAATGGGAGCATCTACCCTGAAAAAAATATTTATTTTGGTTGGGTGGTTTTCAAGATATGGTCCATTGAACATTACTTCAGCAAAACAGACTTGTCCACGGAGCTTCACAAACCAGGTTTGAGACCGGCAATAAATTTTTTTTTTTGGTCGAGTGGTTTTCAAGATATGGTCTATTGAACATTGCTTTACAAAACAGACTTGTCCTTGGAGCAAAGGCATGATTGAACACAAGTGAGACATTCAAAACTCGATTATTGCTGGTTCCAAACCTGGTTTGTGAAGCTCTGTGGACAAGTCTGTTTTTGCTGAAGTAATGTTCAATGGACCATATCTTGAAAACCACCCAACCAAAATAAGCCCGTCTATCAGGGTTTCCACTGGGGTTCCTAGCCTCTATTCCATATTGTATTATAATTTCTTTGTATTACTTTTGCTGAATAAATTGAATTGAATTGAAAAAAAAAAAAAAAAAAAAATTCAGGGTAGTTGCTCCATTACCCATTCTTTATAATAAAATAAAAAACACAGATATCAAATTACAGGAAGTGGAAAAATATCACTTTCATTTTGGGTAAACTTTTTATTGGGTCACCCTGTACAACATTATCGGTTGATATTTGGAAAAGTTGTGTAAAATTGTAACATAGGCTAAATTTGATTCACCGCACACCCCCCCCCCCCCCCCCCCCCCCCCCCCCCCCCTTAAATAGGAATTAACATTGGCCCACTTGTAGGGATGTTTTACCTCATTAGGTTTTGGGACCCATATTTAGGATTTGTTTTTACGATTTTAATTTGGTATATAAAGAGCAAAATATGAACAATAGCACAACAAATATTAACAAGGTTAAGGAACTGAGTGATTAGAAATCAAACTGGTAACTCTCCAAAAATGCAATAAAAAATGGCGTTATAATAATGTATATTATTATAGCATTTTATTTTATGTATGTTTAGGTTTTTATAGTAAATAAAAAATATAAATATCTGGGGGACATTGGGACCCATGTTTAGGATTTTCCAACAAATCATTTTGGCCAACAAAATGTGACCCATTAGATACATGTACCTTACGGGGGTGTCAGTAGATGGAGAAGGGGGCATTCCCCCTGACAGAAGGCTCCCCCCTCCCAATGCCCCTCACCCATGAAATGTAACCTCTGCATGAAAAATAGTCAGGCCTGCCCATGCTATCAAGTTTTACCAAGAAAAACCTATCAATGTACCAAAATTGGCACAAAAAACATGCAAATTGTCCAATGTAAAAATATACAGTAGGTATCCATGTACAGAATACATGCCTATACTATAAAGGGGTCAACAAAGTAATCCCCCCTCCTAAAATTAGATTACTTTTGTTTACATAACTAGAAAAGTTGAAACGATTATGAAAAGAGACAACGCTTGGCTACCAATAGAAAGTTTTACATTTTCGATATTATGTTTACTCCTTCCTAAACAGTCACATTTCCCCAAAATGATGTTTTTAGAAAAGGTGGCACTTGGTCCATACCAGTAAATTTAAAAACTCTCCCTCGTGATTTTTTTGTACGAAAATTAGACCAAGTTTGTTTGCATAACTCCGCACAGGATTAATCGTTTTGAGAAATTTAAAAACTTGTGAAAAGAAAAAGTGCTTGGCTTCTCACAGAAAGTTTCTCCTGTTCAATATCATGTTTACTTTTCCCAAAATTGTCTCACTTTCCCAAAACGATGTTATCAGAAACAGTGGCAATTTTCAAAATCCTTTACAATTTTGTGTTTGCGTAACACCCCACACAATTACATGTTTTACGAAATTGAAACTTTTCTGAAAAGGAAAAACGCTTAGCTATCCGTCCAAAGTTTCCCATTTCATGTTTACTTTTCCCCAAAAATTCAAATATCCCCAAAATTACGTTTCCGTTAACATGAAATTTGCCAAAAGCCAATACAAGTAAGTGCCACTTTTTCTGAAAACATCATTTTGAGGAAATGTGACTGTTTTGGGAAAAGTAAACATGATATCGAAAATGTAAAACTTTCTAATGGTAGCCAAGCGTTTACTCTTTTCATAATCGTTTCAATTTTTCAAAACGTCATGTAAACAAAAGTAATCTAATTTTAGGGGGGGGGGGCTTACTTTATTTGACCCCTTTATAACAACTTAATTTCACGGCAACTTAATTTAGCGAATCAGCATTTAGTCAACTTTTTGTGGCAATTTAATTTCACTATTTTGAATCATCTTCCTGTATATAACCGTTATAAATAACATAATTGGCGGCAATTTTATTTAGCGAATTAGTTTTCCTAGCGAAATTATATTGCTAGCGAAATTAAGTTGTTTTACAGTATTACAGTTGACACCAATTGTATTGTGTATCTGCAAGTCCATCAAATTTAACCACTGAAACATGAACAATATCTGGAAAATGACCTGAATAAATAAGTGAGGAGAACTGTTGATCAAATAAAACGGCTTCAATAATATTGTTGACAATACTCACAGTTATATAAAGAAGACACAGTCGTAAAAACAAGTCCATGAATTATTTTGAATTCCATGAATTATTTTATTTGCACACATATATTTCAAATCACTTTGCACAAGTCACATAATTCAAAAATCATATCATATAAAGTTATATAAACGGAGTCCAATATATAAGACACAAGCATTTTGTTCAAGAAAATCAAAAAATATAATTCTATAAGTGAAATAATTATAGCACTATAGCTATTTATTAGATCAGAAAACAAAGCAAATTCAAACAAGGAAATATAAAAGGTCTGACAGGCAGCATATTAAACAGAATTTGTGCACATTTTGAAGAAAAAAACAAACACACATAACTAGAATTTGCAAATTTTGAAGAAGAAAAAAAATGGAACTGTGTACAATGGTTTTATAAAAAGACCAAAGCACATTAAACTGAATTTGTGCAAATTTAGAAGAAACAACACACACACAAAAACAGAATTTGCAAATTTCAAAGACAAAAATGAAACTGTGTACTTATATTATAATAATCGAACGCTTATTTAAAATGTGCAAACAATTTCCAAAATAGTAAATAATGTTTAAAATGTGCACACATTTTTTCTCAAAATATGGAAAATTTGAAAATGGCATTCAAAAATTGCAAATAGTTTTCAAAATTTACAAAAAGTAGTCAACATTTGTGAACTGTTTGCAAAATTTACAAATAATTTTCTTTTTATCACAACTTGCAAACTGCTCTGTAAATTTACTGTTTGCTCTCGTCACAATGGAAGCTATACTTGGCAAGACATGACTCCTCACAATGGAAGCTATACTTGGCAAGACAAGACGTTACACTTGATTAAATAGGAATACTCACATACTTCTGATTACATTTATATTCAGCTTGTTATTTATACATGCATCAAGTTCAATATATTTTTGTATAAAGTCACATGCAGACTGTTGTTAAATATTTGTAAGAAATTCAAATTTGAGGTATTAAATCCTGCTTTAGGGTTATAATTTAAATAATTAAACATCATACTCTCACCACCCCCCCCCCCCCCCCCCCCACCCCCTCCAAATGCTCTGCCAGCAGGCACAGATTCAGTATTTTAAATAATTGTGATTTCAGGGTAGGGGAGAGCGGGGATGAATAACTGGTTTTTAGATGATAATTTTGACAAACATTATACAAAGATCTGCCATGTTATCATGGGAAGCTCACAACAAACAGTGGAAAATATTGTGTGTTCATCAAATTCAATAACAAGTGGCAACAATGATGAGAATCACGTGGTGGGCAACCTGTCACGAGGGTGTACAATCCCCGCTCTCCCCTATGTTTACACGCACAGAATCATGAAACAGTAATAGTCTTACAATCCCCACTCTCCCCTATGATTACACGCACAGAATCATGAAATAGTAATAATCTTGATAATCAGATATTTTTCCAGAAAGGACATGAAAACAGACAAATGGTGTATTGTTGGTGTAATCATCAGGGACGATCTGTACCTGGTATACGGCTCGTAATGCAAACAATTCATGACTTGGACTGGTGATACTTTATAGCAGAATGAAAGCTGTATAATCTTTCAATAGGATATTTTGCGCTTAGTTGACAGGGGGAAAAAACTGAAATTTTGGAGAGTTTTTAACATTTTTTGAAAATTTGTTTCAATTTAAAAATGTGAAAAAATTGGGTCGGTCAGGCCCGTACAACAGAGTGGGGTTTTTTTTGTTGCCCTATCTTGTTTCTTGGAGTTTAACACCAAGCATAAACCCCAAACCCTGAAATTAGAAAGAATCCAGAAAAAGGAATTCCTAGTATTTGTTATTGAAAATATTAAATAAGACTCAACTGGAAGTGCTATGCAAACATTATCACAAACATTGATAAGTGGCTTTGCTCTTAGCCACATTATGCTATTCCATATGAAATCCACACTCCCCCATGGTAGACATGACCTTATAATCTTCTACACAGGGAGTGTAGATTTCAAAGAGGGTTTCCTGCATGGGTGACTCCATTTGAAATCTATACTCCCTGTGTGGAAGATTAATCTTATGTCTATCATAGGGGTGTATGGATTTCAAATCAAATAGCCCATTTCTCTGACCTACTTCATTACAGTAAATCAACAGTTTTGTGTGACTGAATCAATAGTTATCTGGATTTGTGCATTTGTGGAAGCAAAAGCCAAATCATTTATATTCTCACACTCAAGTAAAAAAATGGGTTTTTTTTAAAGAGTTTTGTTCCATAAAATTATGGCTTTTTAGGGACATATCATACAGTCATCATACAAAGGCACAGCAATAAAATGCAAAGGTTATACTACAGCTGTAAACCATGGCTTAAACATTAACACTTTCCAAGTAGCAGTGTCTGCAGCAGACGACAGTTCCAAAATTATACAAAATGTTAAGAAAAAAGTCACAATTGTTGAATCTTATCACCATATTTGGTATCGCCATGAGAAATGCATTACAATAAGTACAAGCATGCCTATATAGTATTGGTTAAGTAATTATTGAGATACACTTGTAAAGTTGGGAAAGGTTTCTGGAAAATCTGTTTTGTATATATATGGTAAAACTATGCAGCCGTGTGGCAAGTGTTAACATGCTATCAATTTTTTGCGTGTATCTTGAATAGGGGGAGCTGTAAGTTTGTGTTAACCCCTTACACCCGCCAAATTTAATTCTGTCACTTTGCCAAACTTTTCCTATCCATGTAAAAACTTTGAGAATGAAGTGCAACATTTTCTTAACTAACTGTATTAAAAACACATATACTTAATGTTTTGTGTAATTTAAAAAAAAACCTTAATATTTGTGATCTCAAAGGATGAGGGGTAGTTGTTTTTTACACACAATTTGAAAAAGGGTTGTTTATATTCCTTTACATGAGCATGAATACCATAAGGCCTAAAAAAAAAAAGGTTTGATTGGCGTAACATGACCAAAACAAATAGGGTAGGTCGGTCGGGATTTTTTTTTTTTTTAAATTATTTTTTTATTTTTCAAATCACCTACTTTTGAACACTTGAAAGACAGCAGTACACACAAATCATAGCTCTAGCGTATTTAATTGCCGGGCAAAAATCGTTGTGTTCAACAATATATCATTTCGATGGGGACTTAAAATAGCCGAAATTGAAAGCAAACAGTCAAAAACTTTAATACTTTGTTCAATTTTTATAAATATATATATATTTTTCCCCTCAAAATAATAAAAAATATTCAGGGTCGGCGATGTATTTAGGGTTGGTCGGGTTACGCCAATCAAACCTCTTTTTTTTTTTAGGCCTAAGCTTGGTGAGTGACAGGACTGGGCTTGTAAAACACATAGAAATCTACATATTTTCCCAACAAATAAAGCAAATAATATAGGAATTACCACTTCTCTACTGCAGAGCATTACAACCACTGACTATTGATGAATAATAAGGATACAAGTTAGGTTTGTATAGCGTTGTTAGAAGTCAACTATAAACCTTATTAGATGAAAAAACAACCATGGGAAAAGTGTACTTTCAGTCCCAGATACAGGTATACCAGTATATAACAATATCTGCATATTTTCTTTTACGGATCGTTCAATCAAATAATATCATGAAACAGGACTAGTGTCTCTTCTTTGTGTAAATCATAAATTAAATCCAAAATATTTCAAAATTTCCCAAAATGTCAAAACTAATAAATGTCATTACAATATTTGGAATCAGCATGAGAAATGCATTAAAATAAGTACAAACATGCCTAGTATTTATTGATTCAGTAATTCTTGAGATAGACTTTGAAAGTCGGGAAAGAATTCTGAATATGTATATGGTAAACTTATACAGTATTCAATGACTGCTAATACAAGACACATATCTTCTATAAATATGGAATACAGTTAAGGGTTTCAATGGCAACTCAGCAGTTGAAAAATACAACGTTTACATAATTTCTCTGCCAAAGCTGCTTTGAATCCTTAAGCTTAAATTTGCAATTAGATTTAACTGCTTAAATGTCAGTACAATTGATGGTTGTAGTATGTTAGATTCATTAGTGTATATTTTAAGAACGAAAGGCAACAAATAAATACACTTTAACACTTTTCACAGGCCATTGGTTTTATCCAAAAAAAACCAGATTTTTCAAATACTTTACTCAACTTTTAAGGATTAATGAACCAATACCAATCATGTTTGTACTTAATTTAATGCATGCCTCATGGTGATTACAAATATGGTAATGAAATTCAATAATGTTGACATATTTGAAACATTTTGTGAAATTTTGGAATGTTATCTGCAGACACCTGCCGCATGGAAAGGATAAATATTATCCAGGGATGACCGCAGGGTTTTAAAGGCATATTATGTGATCTTTTCCAGAGGGCGCCCTCTATTCATGATTTTTTTTAGAAAGTAGATTTTCTTGCAGATTTACATTTCCGATCATAAATCATACATACATTCCAAGTTACAGAGGGATACGATTCCTAATTACCTCAAAATCATGGTTTTAGAGTGAATTTAGAGTGAAAAATATAAACTGTCGGAATTCCGACAGTTTATTTTCACTCTAAAACCATGATTTTGAAGTAATTAAGAATCGTATCGCCCTGTAACTTGGAATGTATGCATGATTTATGATCAGAAATGTAAATCTGCAAGAAAATCTGCTTTCTATTTTTTTTCTCGATGTTGAGGGCGTTCCCTGGAAAGATCACATAATATACCTTTAATTACTACTAATGCTGTGACAATATTAAGCTACATGGTGGCTTTACATAAAACGATTCCATTATCTATTATTATCCGAGGGAATAAGTTGTTGTAATAAAATCACTTTTATCCGTGACAAGTTATTATTGCGTGTGGAGGATGAACATTCATCAATATTTGTTTATGGTCCAAGGCAGGGGTATCCAAATAACACACACGAAACAATTTGTTGCCCTAAGGTGACAAAAATGACAAGGTTGAGTCTGTCAATTTTTGTGCTGTTTTTTAATTGCTGAAAAACTGACAGACTGTGGCAGTCATGGTTCATGTCAAGACAACATCTGTAAATGTCAATATTACTAATGTTTTCTAGCGTGATAATAGTTTAAGCAGAATATAGTAATATTTTGACAATTTGGGTAACATTTAAATCATGTGTTAAAATGCGGCTATTAGTTTTACCATGAAAGTAACCGTACCATATATACAAAACAGATTTTTCAGAAATCTTTCCCGACTTTCAAAGTCTTATCTCAAGATTACCGATCCAATACTGGGTATGTTTGTACTTATGTTAATCCATTTCTCATGTTGATTCCAAATATAGTGATGAAATTCAATAATTTTGACATTTTTGAAACATTTTGTGAGATTTAGGAATGTCGTCCAGACGACTGCCGAGTGGAAAGTGTAAGCAGTGGAACATAATGTACCCAGTCAGAGTAACACACAAAGCATTGATGACAAAATAACCCACCATTTTAACACGCTCAATACAAACACCCATAGAATTAGGAGACAATAAAACACCCTGTTCTATGGATTTTCAATGTTTTTAGAAAATGTTTTTAGAAAATTTTGGGAACATTTTAGAAACAATTTGTATTTTTTGAATGTTTTGAAGAAAAAAATGGGGAAAAAATTGAAAAAAATTGAAAATTGTTGTAAATTCCCAATTCTTGTGTACAAAATAAAACAAACAAAAACCTGTTTGCCCGTAGAAAAGATTCACAATGAGTAAAAACTGTTTAAATATTGACTGTTATTCCTTTCTATATGTCTTGCCATGGGCAATATTGTGTCCTTAAATAGACTTCTAATGGATCATCACTTCTAGCAGATTTATAAATACCACAACACAATTGAAGTGGTGATTTTTACACGCTTAAACTTTCATACGTCACCATTAAGAAAAAAGACATGCTGTAACAATTTGTGTTACTTAACAAAGACTCCTTGAATAATGATATAACATCGCTGTTGTGTCAAAACCTTGTATGTTTTTCTGGTCCTTCAACATGTATAAAGTAAAACTGCCATTGGTTTGCATAGGAAGTGTTGCTTTATAATACATGTGGCAAGGTTTTAATAGATTCTAATTTTTGCCCTTGAACATGTTTAGAGCAGGCTGCCCAAATGTTATACATAGGAAATAGTACTTTATACATGCTGAAAGGCCGGACAGAACAGCAATAAGGTTATGACAAAACAGCAATGACAGTGCAAAATGCAGTTGTATTGAGGGTGATCTTGAATCCCATCTTTTTTAAAGAGTTCAGATTGTCACTTTTAACAAATTGGTGATTTTGAAAATATTCTTGATAAATTGGGTTTTTTAAAAACCCTGAACAAACAGCTCTCTTTGAAAATTCCACCCACCAATAGAATTTCTTTTGTATCCCTTTGCCCAGATAACATTGTTAACATTATGCCATGATGCCTTTATAAATATAATGCTAGGTTTCAGGTGAAATCTTTTTAAATTTAAAAAGAGGTGATTTTTGTCAAACCTGGAATTTACCATTTTTACAAAAGAGTTCGTAATTTGTGTCAGAAACGTCAAATAGTCAACATTTAAAATTCCTAAGAAACTAAATGAACGTAAAAGTTGGAATCATAAGCACTCTGACCAATAACAATGGTATTCATAGCTATATAAGTACACCAGGCATTCTCAAATGGTGGCGCGCGCCACTTGTGGCGCATTAAGGCATCCTAGGGGATCCCAAGTGGCGCAAGAGTGGTTAAAATTTGTTTTTAAAATAAATTATATCATGATATAGCCACATTTCATAGGCCTATGACTGTCAGATGTATAAAGACAGCAATTTTTTGCGCGCTGTGCGCGCATGTGCCCTCAAAAGAGTAATATTAGTTATTATGCTGCCTACATAATTATGTTAAAATATTTTGTGAAGGGAATTTTGCCATTGTAAATTCTAAAAAAAATGACCTAAGTGGAGCTTCAACAAGTTGGTTACTAAAGTGTGGCGCATCAGTAGATCTAGTTGAGAAAGCCTGAAGTACACCTTTCCCGGTATGAATCATTCTGGGACACCCTGTATATTATATCTCATGATAAAAATGGCAGACAGTATTTTGTGATATATAACTCTTTAATTAATGTGTAGTTTTACTTTAGCATATAAGATCTATTGCATTTTAAAAAATCATTACAATATATTAACACTGCACACTATATATATATCTTAAAGCAGTTGCACTATATATAAATAATGCGGCAGAAAAGAAACACTGTTGTACGGACCCGATCGACCCACCTTTTTTTTTAAATTAGAAATAAATTGCTGGAATCTTTGTTATTGAATTTTTAGGGGAAAAATAATATTCTAGAAATTGTTTGAGTTGTTCTTCTTTAATTTAGAAAATTGTTGAAAATTCCCCCAAATTCCTGAAATTTGGGTTAAAAAACAAAACAAAAACCGCCAGACCGACCCTACCTGAGAGGTCTATTTGCCTTAGAACAGTGTGCTTGTTCGTTATCTTATGCACTTTTAACATACTGCACATCGTGTTTAACTGTGATTATTAATATTTTACAAAAGATAATTATAAATAAAGGTCAGGACTCCATATACACTGAGCCAAAAAAGAAACTTATAAAAAAAGAAACTTATACAATTTTAACAGATCACCATATAATATTCTGTGCATGAAAATGTACCAAATTTGGATACAATATTACTGCAATGTATCGCTTCAAATGGCAGTCAATAAGCAATTGTTTGCTTCAATGACACAAGAGAAATGTGCACTGCCCCTATGGTGATCTGTTAAAATGTTATAAGTTTCTTTTTTGGCTCAGTGTATAACAAGTAGAAAGATTTAAATATAATACTGTTTGAAGCTCTAGGGACAGTTTAACACTTTCCACGCGGCTATTAGTTTTATCATATACTAAAACGATTTTTCAGATACCTTTTCCAAACTTTCAAGGTCTATCCAAATGTTAACTGAACCAATACTAGGCATGTTTGTACTTATTTCAATGCATTCATCATGGTGATTCCAAATATGGTAATGACATTTAATTATGTTGACTTTTTGAAATATTTTGTGACATTTTGTAATGTCGTCTGCAGACACCTGCCGCATGGAAAGTGTTAATGCTTAAAGCTAACACTTCTACTTTCAATGAAGATTGATATTCACTTGTAATCCTTTACAAAACTGTTAAAAAGCACTTAATAAAGTAGTGTTGGATGTCACACTTTAATCAAGTGCAACATCATATGCTGCTTTCTTATTTAGTGCAACATCTGATATTACATTTTATTTGACTTAAATAATTTGTTGTCAAAATTAAAATTAACTTTGATATAAATATGATCCTCACCACAATTGGACCATTGTCAACATACAACTTAAAGGTAGATGTTCCGATCCCTATACCTTTTATTTTTGGCCATCAACATATTTTGATAAACCTCATATTTAGCTCATTATTTCTGTAAAATGTTTGGCGCAAGATATGTTCCATTTAGATGTTATAGGCCAAAATGCAGTGAATTACGGCCAAAGGTGGTTACCGGTCAGTCTGTGTACAACTCAATGGGCAAATTTCATGTCACCTTGATCTTCTCAAATAAGAACCATTGGGAGTTATGCAACTCAATCTTTGGAATACAACTATTTTAAGGATGACCCCTCATAAAAAATAGAAAACATCAATTTGAAAATCGGGCCAGCAATCAGAACACCTACCTTAAATGTTAAAGACAGACAAAGTCCAGTAAGTGTGACTTGAATACAATTAGATTAAGCATACATATTACAATGACCCGACTTGACTCAACTAGACATCTTGCACAACTCAACTCCATGCATGCAATAATATGATGAGAATGACTTGATTAGCAAATGGTCAAAGGTATATTATGTGATCTTTCCAGGGAATGCCTTCAACATCGAAAAAAAAATTAAAACAGATTTTCTTGCAGATTTACATTTCTGATCATAAGTCATACATACATTCCAAGTTACAGGGCGATACGATTCTTAATTACTTCAAAATCATGATTTTAGAGTGAAAATAAACTGTCGGATATCCGACAACTTATTTTACTCTAGTCTAAATTCACTCTAAAACCATGATTTTGAGGTAATTATGAATCGTATCGCTCTGTACGATTTATGATCAGAAATGTAAATCTGCAAGAAAATCTACTTTCTAAAATAAAATCATGAATAGAGGGCGCTCCCTGGAAAAGATCACATAATATGCCTTTAAGCACACATTTTACAATGACATGACTTGACTCAACTAGACATCTTGCACAACTCAACTCCATGCATGCAATAATATGATGAGAATGACTTGATTAGTAAATGACCCAACTTGATGGACTTAATTAAGGGGGGACTCAAGGAAGTTTTTGATTTGATTTTTGTGAGTGCTCTAATTATTGAATTATTAATCAAATGCATTCATTTTTGGAAAGGAAATGGATCAGAGAAACAAAATTTGGCGTCAATTTTGACCAAAAATGTTGATTTTTTTGAGAAAATTCACTTTTTGACCACCCAAATGATTTTTAACAAAGCTAACAAAAATATTTTTGAGGTAAAAATCACCCAAATCGCTTGATGATTATGATGTAAAGACACTAAAACTGAAATTTTGACCAAAAAGTGCTAAAAAAGTGAAAAGAATTGAACCTTTTTTTGTTGCACTCTTTTGGTGTGATTTTCCAAAAACAATCAATATTTTTGGTCAAAATTGATGCCAAATTTGGATTCTCTAATCCATTTCCTTTCCAAAAATGTATACTTTTATATACATTTGAGTCATATTTCAGTACAGTACTCACAAAATTAAAAACAAAACTTAAGTCCTTAAGTCCCCTCTTAAACTTGACTCATCACTCAAATACAAAGTCTGGAACACCTCCTGATTCACTTCACACAATTTCCAAGTTTCAGGTCATGGCACACAAATTAAATATTTTACCAAATATATTAATTTTTTGGGTAAATGTCATACTATAGAATACCATCCTACACCATAATTGGTTAATATCAGACATACAGAGAAGAATTATACATCGATACTGTTGTATAAGGATTAGAAATATTGCTACATACAAATTTGCAAAGTTTTCTTGATCCCATAGTTGATAATTTAATGCATTATATACACTGCAATAAGTAGAGCAGCAATTTTCACATTTATCATGTAAAAATGGCCCGGGGGGGGGGGGGGGGGGGGAGGGGCCACTCAACTTTTTTTTTGGTAGGGGTGTGCCGCACAGGGTCTCAAAAAGGGGGGCTATAGAACTGAACTGAGTGGATTTTATGACGAAAAATAGGGTCTTAGGAACTGTTTTTTTCAAAAGTAGGTCTTGAGAACTGGCCTATAGTTCAATTTTGATTAGCAAGAACGCAAATGTTTGATTTTTTTTGGTTTTAGAACGCAAAATTTTCGAAGAATTGGGGTTTTGGAACGCAAAATTTCGCGAGTTTTGAATTTTCAATAAAATGGGGGTCTTAAGAACTGATCCAGGCTCAAAAGGGGGGTCATAAGAGCTAACAGCAGAGGATGAAAAGGGGGTCTTCAGCGCGGCACATACCTATACCCTTTTCCAATGTCAGTGCCCCCCGGGAAAAATGGGTGTCTCGGTACAAACAGCTGTATGGAGTTGTACCGCAAACATGAATTGCTTTTTTTTGGCTCACTGGTATCAATGACTACTTGTTGTGTAATTCTGCTTTATAAAAGACCCTGTTTTCATGGTCACTTTTGGTTTCAATTCATGGTTTGTTTTATTCATAACATTTTCAATTCCTACAATAAAAATCATAAACATTTGATAAAACTGCAGACTCTTTTTTGGAACATTTGCAATTCTGATCATATTGTCTGAAAATTCAAATCACGCTTGACTATTCTTTTCCACAGGCAAAAACACATTGTTGCAATGCATCTGAATTTGAAACTGCACACATATATTAATAATGTACCATCATACATTTTACACTTATTATAAAGACAATTTGGTGAAAATGTTGCTTGTAAAACCCACAACATGACAGTTACAACTACATACTATTATACAAAGCATATTGAGATATTTTGGGATTTTGTACAATGCACATTCATTTAAGGTTATTGCAACAGCTTGTTTTGGTGTGTTAACTATAATCAGGTATATCAAACGTTTATAATCAAGAAATCATTGGAACCACAACACTATTTCTTGCCTATAACTGTCAAAAGTATTACACTTTAAACTTTACACAGTCCATTATCACAATAAATCTTACGGGAAAACTCTCCTATTCACGTACACAGGGTTTTATTAGTCCAAATAGAAAAACATGTTTGTCTTCTTTTTATTCTTGAACCTTTGAAAATGATGGCGTGAGCCAAGTTGTGACTGTATGGAATGGTTTTTCCAATATTATAACAGTATTTAACTCAAGGAAAACAACCGACTCAAAGTGATTTATCGGACTATATTGTAAATTACCATATCAGCTTAATGGTCCTTGTTTCACAGAGCCTGTCTCATGTTTTAAAAAAAACCCACCGCATTTTGCATAGCTTTTTTTACTAAAATAAATAAAATCACATTTTCATAGCCTTTTTTCAGGTTTCTTCAGAGACGAACTTGTTTTTCTTTTTGGTCGTAAAGGTAGATGACCCGATCACATTTTCGTAACACAGAATTATTTCAAACATACGGAGATTTTCATATCATATGAAAGCTCGTATTTTTCTCATCATCATACTGAAATTTGACGGCCTAGATCGGTATAATTACGGAGAAATCGATGAAATAACGTCGAATTACCGCGAATGGTGGTAACCACCGATATAGTTTGTGTACAACTCAATGGGTACAGTTCACAGCATCTTGTGCGTCTAAAATAAAAACCATTTAGAGCTATGCAACTCAAACTTTGGAACACGACTTTTTTAAGGATGACCTTTCATGTAGAATAGAAAACTTCAAGTTGAAAATCGGAATGTGATCGGGTCATCTACCTTTAAGCACACTTGATTTATTTTGCTAATACATAATAGCACCAGCAGTATTTATCAAAACAAATTTTATGATCATAGCTACATGTAGGACAGATTCCAACAAGCATAAAAAGTATTAAAAAACAAAAGGCACTTTATTTCAAACACACCTTAAACGTCAAGAATGGGAATTAAGATCACAATATTTATCAAAAACTATGGCTATCCATAATACAAGTAGTATAGAGATACCTTGGTCCGTTCTATTTAAATAATCTAGGAAACGAGTAATTCCGCAATATTTTGATTGATGTCGCATATCAATATGGAATTGGTGAAAAGCTGCGCCTGTTTTCTTTATTTTACTTTTTAACCCCCTGGGCACTACCTGCCTATTTAACAATGCTTATGATTGGCTAATTTCCTGATATACTCATTAGAATAACCAATTGAAATACTTCTTCTAAAATAGTTCACTCCAGTCTTTAGCATGGATACAATTATTCTAACAATGTCTCTCATTGGTGCAATAAATGATGTATCCATCTTTCTGACCAATCGGCCGGTAGTTCTCAGGGGGTTAATTTGATTTCTCATATTAAACAAAATATCACAATAAGCTCTTCCATTAGTGATACATAAATAGGGACAACTGTGTGGCCTGTAGAATCTATTAATAATGTTATCTGCATAAGTACAATTATAACTAAAAAAAGAAGAACAAATGGAAAATCTGTCAGTTATAACAAAGATTTTGCCATCACCATAGCAACTCAACAAGTAGAAAACCATGCATGGATGACCAATTTATCAGCACTTTGGTATCTATAGTTTAATCAGTTCCACATTGGGGAGAGATATTCGGTTTTTTATCTCTCCGCGCTCAAAAGTGATCCGAGTGTATCCTGGGAATATGGCCACATGCAAAGCACATATCATGCACAGTGCGCTAGTATCCTTCATGCGCGCCCACATCCTTCTGTATTCATTTGTGATGCGATCTGTGAAAACCCGCCACATGTCGGGATTTTTCATATTGGAGATATTTATATCATAAGAAAGCTGAATCTGTGCTGATTACAGAACTGTTTTGATCATTTTTCTACGATCACTACAAAAAAAGTTATGAGTGATTGATGGTTGTGATGTCATAAAAAGCTACAAAACAAGAAATCATGAAAACAGGCCATAAAAGATACATAGTTCAATAGAATAACATTATAAGGCTAATTAGAAAAGTGACTGAAGTAAGTTTTTGAAGGTGAAATTTCATAAAAGGGGATGATATAAAGTATAAGAAATTAATTTTCTAAACAAAATATGAAAAAATAAAAATAAGTTTTATTTTTTTATTTTTTTTATTTTTTTTATTTTACCCATAATCCTTATTTCACATTTTGCGACATCCGACGGGTTTTAACAGATCGCATCACATTTGTTGCTGTAAGGAGGCTTCGACAATTTGGAACTGATCAACCTATAATACCTCAGGACTTCATTCTATAATAAGCTTATATTTATCATACCTGAATGACTGCGTGTCACTCAGCAAACTGTACTTGATTTCAGATGTATTAAATAAAGGCAAAATGCAAAAAGCTTAAAAAGAAAAGAAAATGTATGATCTGATCAAATTCACTTAGGGGAACAACTTTAAGTGGTTTTTCGCTCCTATCTATAGAATAACTAGAGGATTTTTTTGGAATATAAATGTATTATTTTTATTTTTAAAATTGTATTATAGTGCACCTCCAAATAGAAAAGAAAAATCATACGAAAGAAATTGGCAAAAATCACTACCGTTAATAAAGTGTTTTAACAAGAAGCTTTAATTATTTTACTTTTTTCAGCAGGTATCATTAGCTCGATCCTCGCCTGTATTTGATTGAGTTTCGATTGTCAAAGATTCTGCTAGAATCATGCTTATAGGCAGGCCATTGTAAATTGTTAATATATTTTCAAAATTGTCACAAACATTT
Source organism: Ophiura sarsii (assembly GCA_035610835.1). Taxonomy (NCBI): domain Eukaryota; kingdom Metazoa; phylum Echinodermata; class Ophiuroidea; order Amphilepidida; family Ophiuridae; genus Ophiura; species Ophiura sarsii. The sequence continues at coordinate 2,199,905 of CM069456.1, forward strand.
TTTAAATTTTATTTGAAAGATTTTTCGTCATAGAACAGAATATAAACAAATTAACACCTTTTTCTGATCAAAGGATGACATAGGGAATTGAAAAGTGGCATGCATTTTGCATTAATTGCAAAATGTTAATAACATTTGTATCTTTTTAGTCCAAAAGTTAAGTTTGTGAAACTGATTAATTTTTAAATCTCATTAAAAGGCATATTATATCTCTTAAAGGCATATTATGTGATCTTTTCCAGAGAGCGCCCTCTATTCATGATTTATTATAGAACATAGATTTTCTTGCAGATTTACATTTCTGATCATAAATCGTACATACATTCCAAGTTACAGAGTGATACGATTCCTAATTACCTCAAAATCATGGTTTTAGAGTGAATTTAGAGTGAAAATATAAACTGTCGTGTTATCCCGACAGTTTATTTTCACTCTAAAACCATGATTTTGTAGAAATTAAGAATCGTATCGCCCTGTAACTTGGAATGTATGTATGATCAGAAATGTAAATCTGCAAGAAAATCTGCTTTCAATTTTTTTTCGATGTTGAGGGCGTTCCCTGGAAAGATCACATAATATACCTTTAAGTTCAGTGATTGACAAATTCTACATTATTTATACAGTTCATGCAAGTGATACTGTGAAAAGGGTTATTTCCTCGACCATATCATCAACAATTTCACTGGGTAACATTCTCAAGGGTGAAAAGCTAAAATGATCTATAGCCAAAATGTGTGCTGGTGTAGTTGTTTTAGGCTGTAAAACAATGGAAAATCCAACATTTTTCTCTCTTGAGAAAAATGTTGGAGAGAAAAATGTTGAAGGGTGAAAATCAAAAGTGAAGGGTATTTCACCCTTTGTATAGGGTGAGTGAAAACACTGTGTATATTCTTGAAAAATAATAATAGTAATATAAATTAAACAGTTCTTTCCTCATAAAGAATTAAATAAATTAGTAGCGGTTTATTACCACAAGCTGTTTTGTTGTAGTTATTGCACATGATATCTGAATAATAATCTTAAATATGTTGTCATGTTATTTATACAAAGTGGTCTGCACTTTCAATCTTGATACTTATAATTAAATTAGAATGATCCTATTATATAATAATGAGCATGAGCCTATTGAATATTCATTAGTATGAATCTATTGAATACTCATTAGTTATTGAATAATTATTACTATGAACCTATTGAATATTCATTAGTATGAACCTATTGGACTTTCATTACTATGAACCTATTGAATATTCATTAGTATGAACTTATTGAATATTCATTAGTATGAACTTATTGAATATTCATTAGTATGAACCTATTGAATATTCATTAGTATGAACCTATTGAATATTCATTACTATAAACCTATTGAATATTTATTAGTATGAACATATTGACTATTCATTAGTATGAACTTATTGAATATTCATTAGTGTGAACCTATTGGACATTCATTACTATGAACCTATTGAATATTCATTAGTATGAACCTATTGAATATTCATTAGTATGAACTTATTGAATATTCACCCACAACTTCAACTTCTCAGTTGTGAGACGGACGTTCTACCAATGCGCCACAGGGGCCAACCATATTTGGGCGAGTATATTCGCCAACTATGTAGCCTGGGGCCATTATTTCATCGAAAAAGTGCGCACAGACACACTTTACAGTGGACATTTGTGGCACTGGGAGTGTTTAGGGTTAAATGATGTTAATTCAAGGCACAGAGGTGTGTAAAAGCTTTGATCCTAATCAAATTAAATTGCGTTGAATTTGATTTTATATGACTATTTTAAATGAGAAGTCCCAGATATGCAAGTAACATTGCATTAACTGTACAGAGATTTGTAGGGCTATAAATACAATTACAAATTCTTCATTCAAGGCACAAATATGTAACCTTTGACCCTAGATGTATTGAATTGTTTGGATTTTATTTGGTATGAATATTGAATATTGATGAGACCATCTTCTTTCTACATTCATATATATGCAAATGAAGTAAAGGTCTGACATTTGACCCTGGCCTAGACTCTGAACACAGTTATGGTCTGACATTTGGCCCTTGACTCTGAATACAGTTATGGTCTGACATTTGGCCCCCGACTCTGAATACATTGAATTGTGTCATCTTGATTTGATATATTTATGAAAAATACTATAAAAGTGAAGTGTTTTGCTTTTGGTCGCCCTCTTAATACTTTCCATGCGGCGGGTGTCTCTGCAGACAACATTCCAAAATTTCACAAAATTTAAGAAAAAGTAAAAATTATTGAATTTCATTACCATATTTGGAATCACCATGATAAATGCATTGATGCAAGTACAAACATGCCTAGTATTGGTTCAGTAATCCTTGAGATAAACTTTGACAATTGTGAAAGGTTTCTGAAAAATCTGTTTTGTGTATGGCAAAAATAATAGCCGTGTGGAAAGTGTTAATTACTTCAGTTTAGTTTAGTAGAATATGGTTTTGTATTTACAGATAATAATCAAAATTAACCTTATTACGGTAAGACAGAAGTAAGATCACATTAGTGGCAAAACCTAAATAATTTATTTATCCTTTAGGCAACGACCAAAACACCTATTCTACAAGCAAATGGACCTCTCAGATTCGGTCGGTTGGTCAGGCATTTTCCCCCTCTTTTTTCCCCTTCAAAATGACCATATAAATCCCCTAATGTGTTGAAAAGCAAAGAAATATAAACACTAGGGGTCGGTATTCATTTGCATGTGACAATTATGTTCACCAATTTCCAAAACAATTGATAGATCATGTCCATAGAACAGAGTTGACTTAGCTTCAAAATATAAAATGTTTAAAAATTAATCAAATAAAAGCTACCTTGAATACTTGGTCCCTGGATAGGAGTGTATCAACGGAAATACAATATCTATCTTCTCTGTTGATAAAGTACAATAATCTCACTCTAATTCTAGGAATAAAGCCCAGTATATGCATAAAGAAGTAGGCATAAATGCCTTGGTGGGGGTTGACAAATATGGGATCTCAAAAACAATTGGGACCCCAAAGGGTGATAAAAAGCTCTTAAATAGGGGGGTGTCAAAAGGGTTTTTAAGTGCTTTGCATGCAGTAAAATAATTTTGTATTTAAGTGTCCAGTTATTGCCAGTGTACTTGTACATCAAATGAGAAAAAAGACCCTGAAAACGGGGGCTCAAGAAAAGATTGCACTGTGTGTGGAGAGGGGTCAATTAAAGATGTCCAAGGTTCAAACTTTTCAACCCCCCCACACCCACCAAAGAATAACACTCCCTAAATACAAGTTGATTGTGTACATCTACTTTACTTAACACTTTCCACATGGCAGTCGTCTGCAGACGACATTCCAAAATGTCACAAAATGTTTCAAAAATGTCAAAAGTATTGAATGTCATTACCATATTTGGGATCACCATGACAAATGCATTAAAATTAGTACAAACATGCCTGGTATTGGTTCAGTAATCCTTGAGATAGACTTTGAAAATTGGGAAAGGTTTCTGACAAATCTGTTTTGTACATGGTGGTAAAACTAATAGCCGCGTGGAAAGTGTGGAAAGTGTTAACACTTTCAGCGCGGCTGTTATTTTTACCATACACAAAACAGATTTTTCAGAAACCTTTCCCAACTTTCAAAGTCTATCTCAAGGATTACTGGACCAATACTAGGGATGTTGGTACTCATTTTAATGCATTTCTCAAGGCGATTCCAAATATGGTGATGAAATTCAATAATTTTGACATTTTTGAAACATTTTGTGAAATTTTGGAATGTCGTCTGCAGATGCCTGCCACATGGAAAGTGTTAAAGACACATCCTGTTGAGACCGGACTGTATTTGTTTTCATTTGAGTTTCCTAATCTACTCCATATTTGCACATTTAGATAAATCAATAGCATTTCAATTTTTTCAGGACTATATTTAGAATCAGTGTGGGCTGTAGAGTGCACTCATAGCATACTGACAAATAAATAAATAGTGTTCTAGCTTTTTGTTTTCAAAAAAAATCATTCAGGGGCAGTGCAGTAAGGTATAATGTTGTAATCATCTGTGTGATCAAAAAGGTGGATTAAGGGTGCTTTTCCCGACCCCAACACAGGCCTGTGCTAAGGGTATCAAAATCGCCAATTTCAGGAGAATAAAGGTGTCTTTTTCAACCTGAATCCAGGCTAAGGGTTGCTTGGACCGATAATCATGTGTCGTCATTGTAAAAATAGACCAAAGTGTTTTTTCCTACCCCAACACGGGCCTGTGCATAGGGTAGATTTTAATAAGGGTGTCCTTTTCAACCTGAATCCGCGCTATTGAAGACATATTTGTACTTGGAAGCATTTGCTTGATGTGACTCTCCTCATCTTTGTTCTTATGCATGTTTATGTTATTTTGGTTGGTATGTAGAGAAGCGCCATGAGCGTCGCTTGCGGCGGATACCGGCGCTTTATAAATTACCAATTATTATTATTATTAGGGTTGCTTGGGCCGATAATCATGTATCGTCACTGTAAAAATAGCCCAAAATGGTTAGGCCTAAAAGAAAATTTACCAACAAAACTGAATCACACAGTAACTTCATACGTTCATTTAAATCTAAACTACATCTTGAGGACCTATTCTTTGCTATGAGTATGATTCGTTGAGCTATAATCCTTGTTAGGGGTCACTTTTTCATTCTTCAAGAATACGCGTCAATGGTAGTATTTGAGTGGATTCACTCAGATGATTTCAACTTTTATACATGAGTGGCCTTCTGGGCTTTCATTGCAGGCCTGATTGATAAGATTACAACAAAATAAAATATGAAATCTAGCACCCACTATATAACTACTACTTATTTTGCAACCAAAATGAAAACAGAGACAAATTGTAACAAAAAGGCTGAAAAAAGTAATATACGAGGGGGTATCAAAAAGTTCTTGACATCACCCAGAAGTGAACGAGCTATATCTATGAAATGTTGTCAGTGTAAACACTGGTCCTTAAAAACATTATGGTGCAAAAATGGTCTCATAAGTATGTTTACTTTTTATACAGGTGGCATAGATGCCAAGGCCATGTAAATCAATGACGTCTTCCAACGGTGATATGTACATGGTAAATTATAATGGTCCAATAACTGATTCTTGTAGGATGCCTTCCAGAAGAATATTAGGCTCAGATTTTTTTTTAAATTTTGTCATTTGTCACTCGTAGGTCTCAATTTATCTCTGTAAATGACAAAATTTCAAAACCTCATACTCCTCTGGAAGGCTACCCACAAGGACCCTTTTTTGGACCATTATCGTTTACCATGTACACAGCACCTTTGGGAGACGTCATTGATTTACATGGCCTTGGCATCTATGCCACCTGTATAAAAAGTAAACATACTTATGAGACCATTTTTGCACCATAATGTTTTTAAGGACCAGTGATTACACTGACGAAATTTCATCGATATAGCTCCTTCACTTCTGGGTGATGTCAAGAACTTTTTGATACCCCCTCGAATATCATCATACTAAGAATCTGAAATCAGCTTTAGAGGTGAGATTTGCCACCTCTTATAACATCTTGTGTCAATCTATTAATACAAGTATTTGGTCACCACCAGTAGTGTTTCCTTGGAGACTTAGCTTTGCGACCTATTGCCACTACCTGTCACGACTTGGCACAGCAAAATTGGAAGAAATTACAACAGAAATTGAGAAGCGCTTGGATTCAATATAAAAAAATTATACAATGGCAAAATATAAAATTGTTGATTGATATGTTATTTGGCACAGTGGTGCATGTATAATATTTTTTTTAAATTTTAAATCTTATTATTCATTGATCTTTTAATTATTTATTTATCTATTTATATATCGTATTAATGATGAAAATACATAAGCCGAAAGCTGCAGCTGCAAGCGATTTCAAAAGAAACAACCTTTTACAACTAATTGTTTTCTGTCCATAAAGCAGGCGCTACAATTCATATATATATGAAATTTGGCGCAAAGATGCATGTACGATTATTTTTATTTACTTGTTATCATATTATTCTTGTATCTATTATATGACCTATTTATTATTTATTATCTAAATTTATACTATTCATGATGAAAATAAATGATGGAAAACTTTAGCTTAAAGCGATTAAAAATAATCAAGTATAGTATGACCATTTGAGCTCTGTCCATAAACGGTTCTATGATGCAAATAGAATTCATATAATTATAGCTGAACTTTAATTCTAAATAAGTGTGATTTTCTACATAATTCTTTTTAAAAATAACCTAAAAAATGTCCAATTTCATCAAATGCAAGATTTGCTCACAAACATCTAAATACAGTTGTCATTCCATCTGAGACATAACAACATTTTACAATGTATTTTGGTCCATATATATATTATTACAATAAACATCTTGATAGCACAAAGAACATACTTATTGAGATTGTATTTGGATAATCTGATACATCTTTTAGATGATCAGAATATAGATTTGCACACAAAACATCACCTTATAAGGCAATGCAATTTAAACCATTACAAGACATACAAAATATACGCATATACGTGATCACATCAGGCAAAATTAGTCTAATCTTACGCAATACTGTAAAAGTAGAATTTTTTGCGCGATTACATTTTCGCGCTATTTCGCTTGTTTTTAAATTTGCGATTTGAAAGTTCATTACATAGACTTATACACAAAATAAAGATCTTTGTGTGCTTTTATTTTCACGGTAGCTGCTTGCTTGGAGCGTGAAAAACGCGAAAATTAATGTAGCACGAAAATGTCAATGTTTACAATTTCACAATTTGTTTCGTGATTATATTGCTCATTTGTATTGTCTTTTTGCAAAAAAGCACAATATTAGACAATCAGTTCCAAAGCAATTGAGGGGATTTCATAGCAATAGAAAATCATATTTTTTTCTTCTTTATTTGGTTGTTTCTCAAAAATCAATATTCCAGAATCCTAAAATGTGACATTTTGCTTACTCACATCACATAGTTCCTTGGTATAACCCATCTCTATGTCGATGCTCACCCCCATTTATATGAATGGTATGACCCCCATGCCCCCCCCCCCCCTCTCTCTTCTTCCCATGGTTTGGTATAATACATCCTTGATTGGTATGTGAAACCAATAAGTCATAATGGAGGTTACAATAGTCCACAGGAAGCATTTTTTACCACACATGAGTTAAGTAAAATTAGTTGATTTGTTTAAAAATCATTATTATATAGCGAATTTGGCCTTATTCCATATTAAAACGGAATAAAGTGAATTTTACTCGACTCATGCACGAAAAAATATTTGCGTCCAGGAATTTGCCATTTTCCTCCGACATTAAACAAATCATAATAAGTTAAAACCCTTTCATCGAATACATTATTGAATACAGACGTTGCCTGTTTTACAACCTTTCACAGTGCGAATACAAAACAAATTCTTTTGTTTAGAACTATATAATATCCTCAACTTAATCCAGGTTTAAAGTTAGACCTTGTCTAACTAGTTTTGATGGTATAAACCATAGACTTCTTACAATCCATGGGTTTTATGAATACACAAATAAACACACACTAATATTTATATTGCACCTTTGAAAATGACGTATCCCCTTAGAGGATACTTATAAAAGCTAAAAACTAAAATATCTTGGATAAATTTATGCTTATTAAGCTTGCATATATAGCGTTTAAGCTGTCTTACATTACAATTAGGCCAAAAAAAAAAAAATGTTATATTGGCGTAACGGGCTGAACAAAAATAGGGTAGGTAGGTAGGGATTTTTTTTTTTTTTTTTTTTTTTTTTTTTTTAGCAGCTGTTTTTGAACAATGTTAACCGAGTTTAAACATTCCCTATTGTTTGTTAGAAGCACCGTCGTATTTCGTTCGAGAAAAAACATTTATTTTTTTATTTTTTTTATTTTTTAGGGTCGGTCGGTTGGTTTTTTGTTTGTTTTTTCACTGAAAAAAAAAAAAAAAGTGTAGGGTCGGGCGTATTTTTAGGGTCGGGCGGGTTACGCCAATATAACAATTTTTTTTTTTTGGCCTTATGACTGATATAAGTCATCAGTCCACCATGCATACCAAACATACATAAACATTTCACAAAAAGAAAGTAACCACTTTTTTCGAGACACCCTGTGTTAAATTCCTCGGGCCCAAATAAATTCAAAATATAGGAAAGAACAGGAATTTCTCCTGCACATTTTGATACCTCATTTGTCACAATAGCACAAATATTGATGAAGCAGTGGCCATCTGAATGACAAATGATGCAGTTTCCATTGTTGCACTTAACCCTACTGTAAACCCATTATTTAGGGCCCTAGGAATTAAACACAGGGTGTCTCAGTCAATAGTTAGGTCACCCAAGCCCTATATGAAAGCTATGAAGATTGTTAAACGGGGTCAGTCGTCACAAACATGCACAAACACAATTGTCAAATGACCTTGCTATTGTCACGCTTTTGTCAACTCTCCCTACACAGAGGTCTGCAGTGCAAATCTGTACGATTTTCGCCATGTAATGTCTATGGCAGATTTCATATTGTAGTATAAAGCTATGAGGTTTCCGTGGTCTTCGCTATCTCCAAGCAGATAGAGCAATACGTACATGGACTTTTTTGTAGACGAGGGTTCATTTCATGATTTGGTGAGGCTTAGAATGAGTTAGGATTCCTGTAATTTTAAAGACCACGGATTTTCAAAACGTGAATTTTCCGACATTGTACGACATAAATTTGGTCACCAAACGTGTTTAAAACTATACATTTTACCGTTCTGCAGATGTTATTAACCCTCCTCTAAAAATCTACATGATTTTTAACACGTTTCTTAGTTTTTGAGATGCCCAAATAGACCATTTTCCGAAGCTATTTCTAGCAAATATTGCAGTATCTAAGACTCCATTGTTTTCTTGCGTATAACAAAATATGACATGCAGCGTGACCTCCCTACTGGCTGGTCTAAAAAAAGTGGTTACTTTCTCTTTGTGCAGTGTTTATTTGCATCAAATAGCAATATGTATAGATAATATCTCAACAAATTTTTTTACATTTCCACTTTTTGAAGCTGATAACTCTCCATGAAATCAATCATACAAATAATTACAAGATGTAAAATATTCTTACATCATTTTGCCATTTTGTATATGATAATGCAAGTGCATGGATATTGTTGCAAAATTACATGTTGCCAACTTAAGACTTTTTAGGTCTACCATTGCTTTGGCTTTAAAAGACTGCAAATTGCACCTTTCAAGTGTCACAACAGTAACTCAATTAGGAAACTGTAGTATTAATAACACTTCATAGCACATTGAGCATAAATATTCACTTAAAAAAAAGAGTAAAGACTCGCGCCGAGCAAAGCTCGCGCGCGGAGTGCCCATCTCTCTTTCATTAGCGTTTGGGCCAGACTCCCCATGTAATACTTGGCTGTGGGAGGTTCGCCACTCCTCCCGCACAGCGAGTCTGTTTTACTTCCCAACATGAATTAATGCCGGTACCCAATTATACACCTGGGTGAAGCGTGGCAAGTGCGGTAAAGTGCCTTGCCCTAGGACACAACACGTTGGCACCAACGGGGCTCGAACCCACAATATTCACTTAAGTGTGGCAATTTGCAACTTGTTTATCATATCATATCATAATGGACATGTTTGACACAATATTGTGTATTTTGCTACATAATTATGTCGACGATCAGGGTTTTCTAAAATAGGTATCAGCTCCAAAAACCAAAAGACAAATAGAGGTCTACAAATGACCATCAATGCCTTTTTAACGTCAAAGTAAATGCTTTATAGCACGTTCAAATGAAACAGAACCATGACCTTTAACAATGCCCATCATAGAAGGTCAACTTCTTTTGTATAGTGTATCAACTATAGCATCCTAATCATAAATTACCTGGGTACCAATGACTTGGGGAACAGACCCATGGAGACATGGTCATCAACTACCTACAAAAGATAACAATAAAAAGAACAAATTATATTGTTGTTGTTGAGAAAATGTGTGACGTGTTCTACCGAAACTAGCCACAATTGGGCAAGATATCAAAATTGAGTTAGTAATTGATTATTAAAGTAGAGATCTTCCAAACTGAGATATTGCCCTTTAAAGGTACTTCTTATAATGTACTTACAATGTTTGTATTGCATTTTTTTGTTTTGTTTTTTAATTTTTTTAATCTGAAACTTTCACAATAATGTCATAAACACTCTGAAGATTAATTATTTACAAGAAACTCAAATTCCCCTAAAATCACCCCCAATTAGGTTTTGGGCTATTTCTCAGTTTGGAGCTCTGCCCAATTCCATCTAGTTTTGGTAGAACACGTCACATGTTTGTTGAATTCTTGGTATAAGATATTTATGAGTTATGCTGAAGAAAGAATTTGTTGTACCGGGTGGTTCAAAAAAAAGTTGACCCAAGTTCAAAGTAATTTTTCAACCACATTTAAAGTTTCAGATAATTTCTGTTTGCTTAGTCTTAATCAGCAGTAAGTTTTGAAATTATCCTGAAAAGATGGCACGTTTAGCTTGTTTGGTTCTTCAGATATGGTTCATTACAGAAAACATGTACAAAACTTACTTGTCCACAGGAGCGTTATTTAGTTTTTGTCTTAAACAAAACAGTATGCTCTAGTTTCAGAATTGAAAAGCCCGCCCTGACAAAGTATCCCAATCTCTATGCTTTAATGTGCCATACACATTCAACAAAGAAACATAGATACGTATAGGTAGGTAATGTCAAGCACAAGACAGATGTCTCAGATGTCTCCTTGTTTCTTTTTCTCCTATTTTTACAATTTGTGACCAATCGTGTGCAAGTCCACTTTGTGCATTCCATCTCTACTAAAGGACGCTCCCGTGGCCAAGGCAGCTTTGTGCATGCTTTCTGTAATGAACCATATCTGAAGAACCAACCAAGATAAATGGACCATCTTATCAGGATAATTTCAAAACTTACTGCTGATTAAGACTAAGCAAACAGTAATTATCTGAACCTTTAAATGTGGTTGAAAAATTACTTTGAACTTGGGTCAACTTTTTTTTGAACCACCCGGTATTGCCCTCAAGTGCCAAAAATCTTGAAGTCTGGTCGCTCGGTCGATTTTCCTTCTTTTTTTCTTCTTTCTGACAAATATTACTGTCAGACCAGGGTTTATATCAAGACAAAATTAGTAAATGTCAATTTGACTAATGTTTCTAGTGTGATAATAGTTTAAAAACAATTTATTCAAGCCAGCTTATTCATTTCAAGCAGAAAATAGTAATATTTTGACAATTTGGGTAAATTTTTAATCTTGAGGGCAACAAAAAAAAGGCCTTAGTCTAGTGTGGAATAAAGCGGTCTACTTTCATAACAACGAGGTATGGACACTTATCAGGCATATAATGCAAGCATCACATATCAGCTGGTCAGCATAGTGATTGGTAAGCCGGATTTGCATATGAGCATTTTTCGTACAATGACTAGAATCATATGTGTTGTTCACACTGAATTTGATTCAGTACAGCAGAAATTGTTAATTTATAAATATACAGTCCTCAAAATAAGTAACTGATTAGGTAATAAATATACTCCTAACTCCAACACTGTAGCTCTTACGAGAAATATTAAATTATAAAGTTGTGCGAAAATTTCCTCCCTTTAATTTAAGACATAGTTCATGAAGATCAGTTAATAATTAAGAACGCTACACTGAAAAGGATAGAACAAAGTGCAGTTTACATTTTCCCATTTGGGTTTAGAACACGCAGGACCGTGTGACAGGTATGTGTATGGGCTGCATTAATCAATCGAAGCATCCCCAATCCTCTTCTTACTATCGACCTGTGACTTGTCACTACCGGTTAATCAATAATCGGCCTGTTGCTAGTCCGAGGCTGCGTATAGACTAACAAAATGTGAAAATGGAAAACAGACTTTGTTTTGGTTTTGGGCACATAACTGAATTACTATTCAATCAATCTTCATGTGTAATATCTCAAATTCAAAAAAAGAAATTTACTTGCAACTTTATAATTTATTATATTTATGTAGGAGCTACAGTTTTGGAGTTGAGAGCCTATTTAATACCTGGTCAGTTACTTATTTTGATGACTGTATATATGTCAAATTATATCTCATCATAACCTGCATTAACCTTATCGGACCGGATTTTTACGACCACAACACCATCGAGTCTGGCTTGAATTCCCCCCATGAAGATACCATGCGGCAGACCCAGGAAGACTGGGTTCAAAAGCACATTGCCGGTGTGGTATATTGTGTTATTACACCTCATAAATATTCATGAGATAATAGGCATAAATACTGCAATTTCATTGGTCAATTGAGCTGGCCACAGTGATAATAAATTGAGCTATTAACCCTTACAGCCCCAGATCCCATGAAATCCCATTTCCCAGCATCCTGGTTCCGTGTGGCGCTGAGGTTTGTGTGTGAAATAATGGCCCCGGGCTATATAGCTGACACTCGCCCAGCACAGCTTCCCCCGTGGCGCAGTTGGTAGAGTGTCCGCCCGCCAACCGAGAGGTCGTGGGTTCAAACCCCGGGGCGTGGCACCTCTTGTTGTGTGTGCTTTGTTCGCTTGAAAAAAATTTCGTTGGAAAATCCACCGGGTGGGTTAGGGTTAAAGAAATTGAGCTATTTCCCGTGTGGTAGTTTTGGCTACTTCCCTACAACCTCATCCCCAGAGTCACAGTGAGGTGTAATAAATCAAATACTACATGGTATAATCGGGGCAATAGGGCACACTATTTTCCCTCGGTACTGGCTACAGGCCTACCACCCCTCACAATAGGGCACACTATTTTCCCTCGGTACTGGCTACAGGCCTACCACCCCTCACCCTCCGGGTTCGGGTGGTAGGCCTGTAGCCAGTACCTCAGGAAATAGATTGCACTATTTCCCCTCTAACCATGTAGTAATAATAGTATAGTATATGAGTGGGTTAACCGATACAATAACTCAATTTTGTATTTACCAGCGAAAAGATGTGTGGTCACAGTTCATAACACTTGAATTGTAAAGCTTTATTCAAACATTTAATAGATATATCTCACCTCTTGCAGTAATTCCTGTGTAAGCTGCGGATATTTATACTCAAATCCTGTCTTCTCTAGCTTACTGCCATCCATATTAAGATGTTTGTTGTACAGTAATTCCTGCAGAATAAAACAAATGGGTTACTAAACATATCAACAAAAGTCCCCCTCTCAACAGTTCGTCATAACAACGTAAGGTAAAACATTTTACCAATAATGACTCTTAATGACTGTTTCCTAAGTTGTTTGAAAATGAAAGATGTCCATGACTTCATGGCTGAATTAGCTCAAATGGAAGACAAAAACTGCCCTTCTCAAAAGTCACAAAAGTGCAGTTTAAAATACCCACCAAGTGAACGTACATTACTCTAAAGTGTTATCAATTCGTGATCATTCAGCCATGTAAATCCCCTTTTTGGCTCAGAGCTTAGCACAGCGAGTTGTTTCTGACATGCAGATTTGATAAATTTTTTGTGACTTTTGAGAAGGGCAGTTTTTGACTTCCATTTGAGCTCATTCAGCCATGAAGTCATGGACATCGTTCATTTTCAAACAAAACTTAGGAAACAGTCATAGGATTATTTCTAACTAAGGTTTATTGGTAAAGTGTTTTACCTTACGATGTTATGACGAACTGTTGAGAGTGGGACTTACTTTTGTTGATGTGTTTATATTTAACATTTCTGTTTTCCGTTTTTTAAGCTCATCTTTTTTGTAGTTTTCCTTAGGAATTCTCAAGTCTAAAGTCATGCCCCAAATCTAAGGCATAAGCTCCATGCATCAACAAATGTCTGTGGACTTTCACCACAAGCGCTTTGTTTATTTGTTTATTTTTTTTATTTATTGTTTGTTGATTTGTTTGTTTGTTTGTTGATGTTTTTATCTCGTAGTTTTTTCTTTTGTTTGTTTTGCATTATTATTATGTCAAGGTCAAGTCCATATAGGGGTTGACGCATAGATTTAACCCTCCTTTTGAGCTGGTCCTGGTACATGAGGAGGATCATAATTATATTTTCTTCTTTTTAAATTAAAGAAAAATATTAATATTTTTTTCAAAATTGTTTAAATTATTGAAATTCCTGGAACATTTTGTTGTATTTTTAAAAATTGAATAGTGTTTGTTTGACAATTTTGAAACATTTCTACAATTTGTAAGAACATTTTGAACACATTATGTGATTTCATTGCCCAATGCTATTTACCTGGTGTAGATATGGAGTGAGTGGGGTGTATTGTAGTCCTTCCCTTTGACATACTTCAGACCATGGTGCCATGTGCTTATCATTATGTTTTCATTGCCCAATGCTATTTACCTGGTGTAGATATGGAGTGAGTGGGGTGTATTGTAGTCCTTCCCTTTGACATACTTCAGACCATGGTGCCATGTGCTTATCATTATGTTTTCATTGCCCAATGCTATTTACCTGGTGTAGATATGGAGTGAGTGGGGTGTATTGTAGTCCTTCCCTTTGACATACTTCAGACCATGGTGCCATGTGCTTATCATTATGATTTCATTGCCCAATGCTATTTACCTGGTGTAGATATGGAGTGAGTGGGGTGTATTGTAGTCCTTCCCTTTGACATACTTCAGACCATGGTGCCATGTGCTTATCATTATGTTTTCATTGCCCAATGCTATTTACCTGGTGTAGATATGGAGTGAGTGGGGTGTATTGTAGTCCTTCCCTTTGACATACTTCAGACCATGGTGCCATGTGCTTATCATTATGTTTTCATTGCCCAATGCTATTTACCTGGTGTAGATATGGAGTGAGTGGGGTGTATTGTAGTCCTTCCCTTTGACATACTTCAGACCATGGTGCCATGTGCTTATCATTATGTTTTCATTGCCCAATGCTATTTACCTGGTGTAGATATGGAGTGAGTGGGGTGTATTGTAGTCCTTCCCTTTGACATACTTCAGACCATGGTGCCATGTGCTTATCATTATGTTTTCATTGCCCAATGCTATTTACCTGGTGTAGATATGGAGTGAGTGGGGTGTATTGTAGTCCTTCCCTTTGACATACTTCAGACCATGGTGCCATGTGCTTATCATTATGTTTTCATTGCCCAATGCTATTTACCTGGTGTAGATATGGAGTGAGTGGGGTGTATTGTAGTCCTTCCCTTTGACATACTTCAGACCATGGTGCCATGTGCTTATCATTAGAATCCTCAACAACATCCGTCATGTTTAACTGAAAAGAAATATGTTGAATAAATATATAGATTTATATATGATGTGGCTTTGGTAGCCCATCACTGCATGGATTATAGGTCATTAAATGCGTATGTGCTGTTTCGAGAGAAATTAGAAAAATCAATGCACTCGCGATGATGTTGATGTGTGAATATTGGCACGACCCCTGCAAAGGGAGTGCTATTGTGAGCATCATCATTTGTGCAAGTGCACTGATTTTTCAAGAAACAAAAACATTTTTTGAGAAAAAAAACATGCACATTTATTGACCTAATTTATACATGACACTAAACAAATCAAAATTCATAATTTGGGCATAATTTTGATATATGTAATAACAAATAAAAACACAATAACAAGTTTGCTAACACCCGCAGTGAAAATTGACGTACCCATGATGCATGAGCAACGAATCAAAACAAAGCGTGTGGTGCACGCATTGAACAGTGCACATGCGGAGTGCATTATACATTTTCAATGCACTCAGCATGTTCCAGTTTCTTGTTTTCTAATTGGTTTGACACTACTACAAGTGTATGAATTACAGGTCAATAAATGCGTATGTGTTGTTTCGAGAGAAATTAGACAAATCAATGCACGCGCGCTGATGTTGATATGTGAATAATGGCACGACCCCGAAGGGGGAGTGCTATTGTGAGCATATCAACATTTGCGCAAGTGCATTGATTTTTCTAATTTTTCGAGAAACAAAACATACGCATGCATTGACCTAATTCATACACGACACTATACAAATAAAAATTCACAATTTAAGCATAATTTTGATCTATGTAAAACGACTAAAAACACTTTAACAAGTTTGCTAACACCCGCAGTGAAAATCGGCGAACCCGCAAATTTTGAACAACGACTCAAAACAAAACACGCACTGCGTGATTTAAACGGCGCACACGCGGAGTGCAGGTGGACACTTTCAATGCACTCCGCGTATTTGTAATTCCTGTTTTCTGATTGATTCGACACTACAAAGAGTGTATGAATACTGAACAACTGCGGTCTCTCCAGTTAAAGAAGACATTTTCAATGCACTCAGCATGTTCCAGTTTCTTGTTTTCTAATTGGTTTGACACTACTAAGAGTGTATGAATACTGAACAACTGCGGTCTCTCCAGTTAAAGAAGACATTTTCAATGCACTCAGCATGTTCCAGTTTCTTGTTTTCTAATTGGTTTGACACTACTAAGAGTGTATGAATACTGAACAACTGCAGTCTCTCCAGTTAAAGAAGACATTTTCAATGCACTCAGCATGTTCCAGTTTCTTGTTTTCTGATTGGTTTGACACTACTAAGAGTGTATGAATACTGAACAACTGCGGTCTCTCCAGTTAAAGAAGACATTTTCAATGCACTCAGCATGTTCCAGTTTCTTGTTTTCTGATTGGTTTGACACTACTAAGAGTGTATGAATACTGAACAACTGCGGTCTCTCCAGTTAAAGAAGACATTTTCAATGCACTCAGCATGTTCCAGTTTCTTGTTTTCTGATTGGTTTGACACTACTAAGAGTGTATGAATACTGAACAACTGCGGTCTCTCCAGTTAAAGAAGACATTTTCAATGCACTCAGCATGTTCCAGTTTCTTGTTTTCTGATTGGTTTGACACTACTAAGAGTGTATGAATACTGAACAACTGCGGTCTCTCCAGTTAAAGAAGACATTTTCAATGCACTCAGCATGTTCCAGTTTCTTGTTTTCTGATTGGTTTGACACTACTAAGAGTGTATAAATACTGAACAACTACGGTCTCTCCAGTTAAAGAAGACATTTTCAATGCACTCAGCATGTTCCAGTTTCTTGTTTTCTGATTGGTTTGACACTACTAAGAGTGTATAAATACTGAACAACTACGGTCTCTCCAGTTAAAGAAGACATTTTCAATGCACTCAGCATGTTCCAGTTTCTTGTTTTCTGATTGGTTTGACACTAAGAGTGTATGAATACTGAACAACTGCGGTCTCTCCAGTTAAAGAAGACATTTTCAATGCACTCAGCATGTTCCAGTTTCCTGCTTCCTGATTGGTTCAACACTACTAAGAGTGTATAAATACTGAACAACTGCGGTCTCTCCAGTTAAAGAAGTGGGTACATGGATGTGAAATAAACATGGCTAGCAAAACCAGCTATTTCCATTTAGTATATTCAATGGCCTCATTTATCATTGCAAAAGTGTACATATACTTGGATACATTTTTCAAAACATCTTTACACGTACCCTTAAATGCCTTATAATTCACTTTTTCACACTAAATTGTCTGTTTTTTTACATAATTTATTAGACGGGTTCGCCATCGTACAAGTTTTAATCTGTCAAGCTTTCGTCAGGATTAGCTCTGACTTCTTCAGAACCAAATTATTATAATATGAAACAAAACATAGAGATTGCCACTTCTCTTGTTATCATCCTTTGGGCTGCCCCATGCCCGATGATTTGAGAGTAGGTGCCCTTTCCTACTTGTGAAAGAATTGGTGGCTCTGAAAAGAGCCGTTCAGATGGATTGCCGCTTCCACTGAACAGAGATGGTGGCTCTGAAAAGAGCTCTACACATAGGTTGCCTAAATTTTTAACTTAGACATGAAGCTGTTGTTTATATTTATGAATTGAAGATAAAATACATGACTCACCTTGGCAAAATTGGATACAATGGTTCCAAAGTAGTCATGATCTATGTCAAATATCTTGCCCACGATGTCTGATATGGAACCCTGAGCTGTAATTATAAGAAACAAAGATTGTTAGTATTTGGAATATTCTGTCCTGAAATTAACAAGTTCAATTCATGTGTGTTTATTTCATGTTCACTATTCCATATGAAGGCATGTCAGAAATGAAGTCATATTCTAAAATTTGAGTTAAATTGCTCCTGTGGTCCTTATAAAGAATTCTCTCTAAATGTTCACATAGGACAGTATACAACCTTCCTATGGGTGGTTAACCATTTTTGGAGGTAGTTCACTACTTCTTTGCTTGTAACAACTAAATCGTACATCCATATTCCAAGCCTACTTTTCTAATAATAAATAATGTATTTATAATGCGCCATGTATCTTGAAAACCTATTCTGAGGCGCAAACATTAAAAAATAAATATAAACAAAACAATTAAATCATAATACAGTTACATAGTCAATGAGTCAATTATCATTATCCATCGTAAACAGATGAGTTTTATAGTCTTTTTGAAACCATCAAGTGAATCATGAAATCGGAGATCTGAAGGAAGCGAGTTCCACAGTTTAGGTGCACAAGCATAAAAGGCCCGGTCGTCATATGAAGAAAAAGTCTGAGGAACAGAAAGAAGCTGTTTATCCGAAGATCTGAGGTGACATGATGAAAAATATAGATTGAGAACCCTGATGTAAGAAGGTGCCATGTCATGGAGGGCTTTCCAGGTGAGGAGAAGGAGTTTGAATTGAATGCGATACCAAATTGGTAACCAAAGTGGTGGTGTGAAATATATGGGCTTGCATTCATACCACAATTTCAATGGGGAAAAGTGATTGTGAATACATCATGCGTATTGATAAGATGATGCTTGACTTTCAGACTTGTCAACTACATTGTGTGGGGTGATTATAAGGTACACATTGAATATTGCATATAATATGATAATGAATATTCATTACATGTTCATGGCAATTAATAGTCAAGTTTACTTGCTTCAGGCTTGTCTGCTAACATTGTTTGAGGTGATGCAGTACATATTGAATATGCATACTAGTATATCTTCATAATGACTATTCATTAGATACCCATTATAATGAAAATCCATGAGTGGCAAACTTACTTGTTTCATACTTGTCTACTATATTATAGATATCACCTTTTCCCCATGATTTACCACATGCCATGTTGCCCTGCTTGCATCCAATAATCATAATAATGAATATTCATTAGATGCTTGTAATAATGAATATTCAAACTTACTTGTTTCAGATTTGTCTACTATATTGTAGATATCACCTTTATCCCCATGAATTGCCACATGCCATATTGCTCTGCTTACATCCAATACATAGACTGTACTCATCTGACATCATAATGAATATTCATTAGATGCTTGTAATAATGAATATTCAAACTTACTTGTTTCAGATTTGTCTACTATATTGTAGATATCACCTTTATCCCCATGAATTGCCACATGCCATATTGCTCTGCTTACATCCAATACATGGACTGTACTCATCTGAAGATCAGACGACCAGAGTAACTGTCATCAATGTAACGAAAGGAAAAGAATATTTAAACAATATATAAAATGTATTGGTAAGGCCAAACAAAGAAGATAGTTTGTCTCAGAAACATTTTGCAAATAAGCTTAGTGCTGTTCAATTTTATTTTTTTTAGAAAATAGGCTATGAGGTATGCGATTTTTGTTGTTGTTGTTGCTAATCCAAGCTTCAGAGAACTTTTCAAAACTTTTTTTCTAAAAAATAAATAATTTAAAAAAAGTTAGGCCTCAGCGCATCGCCGTAGCTCATTTCACATACCAATGTGGGCGGGCTTCTGAGACACGATAGGGCGCGATAGGGCCCATGATTTGCATCCCCGTGGCGCATCGTGACGATCAGATGCTATCGTGCAATCGAATGCTATTTCAGTTCTTCCTGTGTACAAATGCGCATGCTCGGTATTGGTATGCATATTCATATATGCAAAGTTATCTTGGAATTCCACGACAAACCGCACACTTTTTAGATGTTCTATTTTCCCAGTCCCTATATTTTGTCCGCCATTTTTAAAGATGGCGGCCATAAAGAGGGGCGTGGGGTCCCAGTCTAAGGCTATATATGTGACCTGTCACATCAAAATGGACACGTTGGGAGTCAAATATGGGTTATTGGTATGACTTGAAAGAGCACATTTTAAGCTTTGAAATGATACAATGTTGAAGGTAATTGGACTTAGTAATCACAAAATATGAATTGAGGAAGGCTATTTTTTCTATTATTTTCTTTAAAATTCACCATATATATTGACCTCTATCTCAGAAATGTGCTCCACTGGTCACATTTGCACTTGAACAAATAATATTGGCTTAAGACAAGGAATCCAATGCGATTGATTCTAGTTTGATTCCTGCCACAGGTAAAGCCACTTCTTCCCTCCCCCGCACTTGGCCCATATATTTCCCTAACAGTTTTATTCACAAAACCACTGAATGTGTTTTAGGGTTAAAATATGATCTAAATCTAACCAATAAGATTTGAATAAATCTTGAAAACAAATATTTTTCTAATATGTAAATATTTATCTACTGACCTTCATCTTTTCACCAAGATGTTTATATATTGCACCAATCACTAGTCTGGGAGCTGAAAATACAAGAGATTTTATACTATATTTACACTCATTCAGAAGTTGTAATTAAAAATTAATTATAAGTCAATTTCTGGATCTTTCTTCGCACATGTCGGGGTTGAGCGCTAGAAGGCCATAACTCAATTTTTGGTCAAATTGATATTTTGGTACAAAAATAATCTATATAACCTAGATTTTTAGAACCATAAAGAGCTCAGTCATAAACACTCTTAATTTGAAGAGTTATAAGTTGGGTGTTACAGTGTATTGTAATGAGTCCCAAATATTTGAAAGTTGATTATCTCAAAATAGCTTTTTTTTAGTTTAGGCCTTCTGGCGCTCAACCCTCGATGTGATATGTTGCATGTATCAATGTCTAAACCTGATAAGTCAACTGACTTGATGGGAAAAAGATCACATGATAGATGGCTAATGTTAATGGTACATGAGGATGGCACAATACTATAGTCAGCATCATAATGCTATGGACATAATTCAAATAATGCGTGTTTAGTTTAGTTTAGTTTTATTTGGCATATCAAGACACAGAGATACAATACATCAGATCAAATATACAAATCTTAAAAACTTACAAAATTAACACAACATATTAATACAAGAAAACATATAATGCCAAGGATAGCCCAAGAAAGCTCTGAAAAGGGCTTATTTCCATTGGGGTCCTTATTAAAACAGCACATTATAAAAACATCATATATATTTGCACACAAAATAATATTGCACTTTTTATGAAACAACTGCATATAAAAATGGATGAAAAATCAAGATAGAAAGTGACTCTTTACTGCCTTTTTGAACTGCCCGTGGGTTTTGGATGTTTTAACCTGAGTTGGTAGCAAGTTCCATTCCCGAATACCAGTAAAGAAAAATGTATTGCACTGCTGACCTTTAGCTTTGGGAACCAGAAAATTTGTTGCACTGCCCCTGGTATTGTATCTGTGAGTGTTGGACAATTTGGTAAATTGAGAATTCAAGTACTCAGGTGCTATTTCATTATATATTTTAAAAACATGATTGAGTTTAAGTTGTTTAACTCTATCTTCAACTTTCAGCATTCCCAGCTTCTTAAATTCTACATCACCAATGTGGGACCTGGGCTCCAGCTTCAAAATAAAGCGAATCAACTTATTTTGCACAACTTGCAGCTTATTTTTCAACTTAGCAGAAAGTGAAGAAAACCATGAAGAGCAACAATAATCAAAATGGCATTGTATAAGGGCGGTGCAAAGGGTCTTACGAGATCTTTCGTTCAAAAAATGACCTTGTCTGTATAAGAAACTTAATCTACCACAAGATTTTTTGACAACTGATTTTGCAACAGTTTCACCACTGAGATTTTCATCGAGAGTAATCCCAAGGTATTTGACAGAGTTGGTAGGATTTATAATTTTTCCGTCACAAGAAACTTCAAACTTGTCCACCCTGCTCAGTCTAGGTTTAGATCCAAAAAGAATAGACTCTGTTTTGCCAAGGTGCAATGACAATTTGTTGTCGATCAGCCATTGTCTACACGACTCAAGTTCTCTACTTAAAGTGTCAGAAATTACTTTTGGGTCTTTATCTGATGTGAAAAGAGCACTATCGTCAGCATATAACAAAAGATTACAGTTAACGCTTGATGACATATCGTTAACATAACACAAGAAGAGCAGGGGCCCTAAAATACTACCCTGTGGAACGCCACATGATATATTCATGGGTTTGGATTCAACCTGATTTACATTAACAATCTGTTTTCTGTCAGATAAGTATGATTTGAACCATTTAACAGAGTCAATGTGAATACCCATAGCTTGCAATTTGTTACAAAGTATGTCATGGTCTACTGTATCGAATGCCTTCTGTAAATCTAAGAGCACCATACCTGTGTATTTACCAGCAGCCATCTGGGATCTAATATAATCGGTGAGGTAAATAAGGCATGTATCAGTAGAGTATGAGCCTCTGAAACCAGATTGCAGGCTATAAATCAAATTATTATCAGAGAGGTACATTTCAAGTTGGTTATACACTGCTTTTTCAAGAATTTTTGAGACAATGGACAATATGCTAACCGGTCTATAATTGCCAACATCGGATCTACTGTTCTTCTTGAATAAAGGCTTTACTCTAGCAAATTTCATATCAGTGGGAACGGTGTTGCTGGTGATAGACAAGTTAACGATAAAAGCCATGTGATCTTTAATTACCGCTGCACCATCTTTTAAGAATTTCGCTGGTATACGATCTAGACCGGTACTTTTATTGGGCTTCAACTTGAGTAGCTCTTTGTACACAAAGTCAATGGTTACAGGCGATAGCTTAAAACCCTTTGGGGAGACATTCTTACTTTTGTAGTAGTTTTTAAATGCATCAGACCCAGTGTCAAAACTATTACTGGCATATTTTGTTAACCAATGTTGAAGCAACAGAAGTATAAAATTGATTGATATAATTTGCAACTTTGTTGGAATCAAAGCAAGTTTCACCATCAATGTCAAGAACCACTTTGGTCTCACCTTTTGTTTTGTTACTATACCCAAGAGTTTTCAACTGTTGCCAAAGTTTTTTTGAGTCATTTTTGTGTTCTTCAATTTTACTACTAAAGTGCTCAGCTTTTGCAGATCTTACATTCCTCTGAATGTTATTTCTCATTTGACAATATTCCTTGTACAGATCAGTTTTTGTTCGGTCTTTTTTGAATTTGTACAATAAGTGGTCTCTGTACCTGATATTTTCAAGGATCTCATTGTTTATCCATGGTTCAGACCTGTTTTTCAGTCTAATCTGCTTAATAGGTGCTACAATGTCAAGGACCTGCAGGAAGATTGACCTAAAATGACTCCAAGCTTGGTTTATATTACTACAATACACACCAGACCAATCAGCAGATGACAATGCTGCCAACAGAGTCTCAACACTGTAATTCTTTAGTGACCTGATTTTGATAACATTATGACTACAAAAATTTGGCTTTTCAATACCTTACGTGTACAGTAAATGAGAAGATGATCACTCAAACCAATACACACTGTTCCTGACTGATAGATCTTATTTTCATTATTGCAAATAATGTGATCAATCAGGGTACTACTGGTATCAGTTACACGAGTAGAGGTCTCGTGCGTGTATGCTTACAAGGGTGCGTGCCGACGCTTTCAAAAATGACCACGCGTCCTCATTGGTCAATCGTGAAATCATCATGCGCATGCATTGCAGGCATAGTTTTTAGCACATTTCATGAATCTGGATGCAGCTCCGCCAACAACAACAAAACACGCTCAAATGAAATAACTTGAATTTCCTCTATATCATTATGAAAGTGACTTATACAACAGAGGCATATACAAAACTATCTGGGAGAAAACTTGAACAACCAATTGAAGTAGTAAAGGCCTCTACTTACAGGGTCAGAATTTTTGTGAGAATTTGGCGATCCACACTAGCAAAGATTCCCCTCACACAAACTGAAAATCTCGAAGTAAATTCTTGGCAAATTCTTCTTTTTCATTCTCAGTCTAAATAATAATGAGTTCAGAACCCTCTGGAAATTCCCTGGTACCATATTCTGTCTTGTAATTCCCATCAACGAGCAATGTTAAGAAATGAACCCTCTCAACAACTAATGCATAGTAATAGTCATTAACCTTATTAAACCTTACTGAGTACTATAAATTATTACAGCCAAGCCTCTCCAAGCACATGTGATGACGGTTTTGCGATGATGTTATCAACCAAGCCTATATACAGGGTGTCTCAGAAAAAATTACAACGCACCTTTATAGGATTGTAACTTTCTGAATAAGTGTCAGAATAGAACAACTCAAACAACAAAATAAAGGCAAAATAGTTCGCTATACTTTAAAGAAAACCGGATGTGATTCGGTTCAGTAATTCCTGAGAAATGAGCAATTACGTAACATTAGTCTGGGAACACTTCCATCCAAGTTTGCTCATATTGAGTGATTCAGACAGCACATACATGAAATCAATTCTCTACAAAATGACATGGATTAACGTGTTTTTATGGTTCTAGATTTTATTTTACACCAAATAATATGCCAGATGAGACCAAAGTTTAACACAAAATATAAAATAAAAGTTGTCTAGATTATTTTCATCACATTTTATACTTAAGTACAGTCAAATTTAAAATTTGTAGGATAAGTTCAATCTTTTTGAAACAATTGGAAACAAAATCATAGTAATTTTAGTAAATATGAACACTGTCGTTTTTAAACCAAGTTCAAGATCTAATAACATCGCGCATACAACTTATCAAGTTTCTAGACTTCACATTTGCAACTTGAAGGCTGAATTCATGTATATTATAAAATTATCGCCAATTTTGCGCATAATGGTCAAATGATTAGTATCGCAATTGAAAACAAAATAAATGTTTTGCCTACATTAAAAGAGTATGGTCATATCACTCTCCTTACAATGAGTTGTATTGTTTTTGGTTTTCTGAGTATTATGAGTGTTATGATCGATTATTCAGTATTCTTAAATCACAAATTGAACTTTTTGTCATGGTATTAAACAGTGCTGGCTAATTGAACATTAATGAGAAAGTAACCAGCCGCGCAAGTGAAAATCTGTCAAAATATGCAAACTTGGATGGAAGTGTTCCGTGACTACTCTTACGTAATCACAGATATCTCCATGATTACTTAACAAAATTAAACGCTGTTTTCTTCCAATTGTGGACAACTAATTTGTCCTCATTTTACCGTTTGAATTGTAAAATTCAGATACTTAATTAGGAAGTTATGATCGCCTAATGATGCGTTGTAATTTTTTTTGAGACACCCTGTAGTGAGCGAGAGGTTCACCGGTACGATCCCCGGTTGGGTCGTGGTGATTTATTTGTTTTGTTTTTCTTCAAAAACTGCAATATCGGTTAAAAAACCTGGTTTGGGGTTAGGGTTGATCTCTTATTACAATTGGTCTTTCTGGAGGAACTTCATCTAGGGAAAACTCAATTCTATCAGTGATTCAATTTAGTTGAGATTACTTAAACCAATGGTATCGCCTAATCCATATGCTATAGCAGGCCTAATAATCACATAGTCCAATCTGGATGAGATTACTTACTTAAACCAATGGTATCGCCTAATCCATATGCTATAGCAGGTCTAACAATCACGTAGTCCAATCTGGTAAAGAGGAATGAAAAAATGACCATGAAATTCATATAAATATATACTTTTTTGTATAAAAAGAGCAAATGTGAACAATTGCACAACAGACAATAACAAGGTTAATGAATTGAATGATTAGAAATCAAACTGGTAACTCTCTACAAAGAGCTCTAAAAGGCCTATCAACTCAGAAAATATGCATAATACAAGTAACACAAATGAGCTGGGGGTAAAAATGCCAATGAAAGTGACGTAAGAATAAGATAAAAGCCCAAACATATGAGAACAACATCAAAATATAAATAAAAGAAGGAAATAATATCTGGAGGTCATGGACATCAGGAGAACCTAAACAACAAACTTGTGAACTAAATCTACCAGGAGCTGCCTGTCATCACCAGTCGGGGGCATGGCCGTATCACCAGCCGAGCTACAATCCTGGAAAAAAGTCTTGGAACACTTGCGTGTGATTAACGGAAAAGTGTCACCCCCACTCCCCCGTACAATGTTGACCAAGGCCAGTGGCTCCTGCAGCTTGCCAGAGTGTCCCAACATTGATCGATGGGGAGTGGGGAAGGACAAATCTCATTTGAACAATTTCAGTTTATAGCCGAAGACACTAACTATCAATACAGGCACGCAATACCCAACACGCGTGCTCAGCGTTCCAAGGACTTTTTTCCAAGATTGCATACGCAGATTGCATACGCAGATTGCAAAATATTTCATCTAAATTTAGTTTTTCTATCATAAATCGAAAACGAAATATCACATGAATCTCAAATTGCACAAGATTGTGCAGTGGACCATGGGTTTGGCAACCCCAGTAATTTTTTTTAAGAAGACATTCATTTAATACGGGAAAGTTCAGTGAAAATAGTTCCCCATACTAACTAATGCATTTCTCAGAAGTATAATTGCCCATTATTGCAATGCATAATGTGGCGTTTTCAGATACTCCTACGAGATTATTTATTCATGTATTGTCAGATATGCAAAAGAGTTTCTAAAAGTAACAGAATCTATATATGGGGTTGAAAGTAACACGAATAATAATTGTAGAATAACTTAGGCCTACTTGTAAATAACTATCTTCAGTAGATAGCAGTAATTTCCGTTTGACAGATTCGACAGCTATCGTTCGTATTGCATTAACGGGTTGTAATATAATAATAGATGCTCATTATTCACATGCCCGTCTGTTATTATGTATTTTCTTATTTATTAGTATTAGCATTGCACTTTTGAAAAATGTACTACTGATTTTATAGACTTGATTTGCATCACCATATGACAGAGTGGTAAATGGTACAGATTGAACTTAACACAGCTTTTTATATAGTGTTTGCATCACTTTCGTCTTTATCCAGGGTATATTGATTTGGTAAGTATTGGATCTGACCACTTTACTAAATACGCTTTGTCGATGCTTAAAATATACGATAATGAATTCTATAGATTTAACAATCTTCTAAAATCACATGCGTGTCATTAGGATGAATTAAACTGATAAATAAAGCCACCGATTTGTGAATGCTTACCATTCTGATCATGGCTGAAACGAGAGAGTTAGACCCTCGCCAACCGCGACAAGTATACCTAATAACGTATAGTCGCGCAGACATAACGCGTTTTCCAACTCGCGTGTCATTTAGTGACGCAGTTATACACCCGTTCGGACGAACACCAGCGCTAGTTGTACAATGGGTTTGTTCACTAGAAAAACACGCGGATGGTGGTTCACATTACCACATGGCCATCAAGTTGGACAGAGTGTAGCGATGGCTGCGAGTCAAACATAGCCTGGAGAGAGCCCATGAAATCGTGGTTCACTTTATTTCGGTCCACTCGAACTATTATTCGGCATGGTTGTATGTCACGAAGGATGACACCGACGCGTTGGTTTCTGCAAACCACCCTGTATTGGATAATCCTCCACCTACCCAAGCCGCTCTTGAGGCCTGGACTGGACAGGAGCCAAAACGCCGGAAGAGGAAAAGGCAGCGGCTTTGTAACTATGACGTAGGAGAAATCGTCATAGATAACAACATCAAAACCAGGCCTCAACTGTTGGCGTTCGCCAACCAACAGAAGCGTGACGGAAAGACGGATCTTGCCGAATTCATCTTAAACAAACCGATGAAAACTGTTGACGAGATCTTGGGCACTGCGTGGGAGATGGCTGGGGCAGAAGCTGAGCTTGAAAGGTCAAAACTGCGCCGAGAAGAGCTCCTTAGTAGATTCCTGGATGAAGGGTGCGTCCCCGGGTGTGAACAGCAGTGGTTGCAGCAAGCCCTTGACATTCTACAGAGAAATGACATAACCAAAGATGAATTTGCCACGGCTATAAAAACCCTCCTCATCGAAGGCCGTGGAAAATAC
Organism: Ophiura sarsii; assembly: GCA_035610835.1. Classification (NCBI taxonomy): domain Eukaryota; kingdom Metazoa; phylum Echinodermata; class Ophiuroidea; order Amphilepidida; family Ophiuridae; genus Ophiura; species Ophiura sarsii. The sequence goes on from CM069456.1 coordinate 2,228,016, forward strand.
AGAAATGTGATCATCACAGGACCCACCAACTGTGGAAAGAGTTTCATTTTGCAACCACTAACATGCGTATACAGAGTGTTTTGCAACCCAGCCACAACTACATATGCCTGGATTAGAGCTGCAGACGCAGAAGTCATTCTACTTATGACTTTCGTTGGAGTCAGCAGGTGCTTACAAACACAAATAGAAATAACCGAGTGGATATATTTTTAAGTAAACCTACAAAACATTGGTGTTAAAGCTATGGAATGTACGATTACTGTATGTTTGAATCTGGTGTCTCCAATTTAGACATTCAGACATTCATTCATGATCAAAATATTAAGATATAATTATAATGCTTAATTTGCTTTTCTTTCTTTTTCTGTTTGTAGGTTATCGCATGGGCTGACTTTCTACTGCTGTTGGAGGGAGAGCTCGTACATTTACCCGCCCCAAAGACCAGCTTCGCACGAGACATAGAGATTGCTGCCGATACCCCAATATTCTGCACCAGCAGTCAACCTATCACCCTTGTCAGAGGTGGAGCGGTACTTGAGAGGGAGACGGCGATGATGACTGTCAGATGGAGACATTTTGGATTTCACAGTCAAATTCCCGAAGCCCAACAGCGCAGACTCAAACCCTGCGGTCGTTGTTTTGCATCACTTGTGTTGCAAAGGGACGATAATCCACCGGCCCAATAATCACCAAGAAAAAATGCAAGAAACACCCATTTTTTTCAAAAAACACTATTTTTTTTCTCGAATGTTCATACATACACTATTTTGGCTGTTTTATTAACCCTAACCCCACTAGACCATACAAAATCATCCAAAATAAAACTATCTCCACGCGCGTGCTGCTGCATTGGCTCGATTACGTCACCCACCGCAGGCATATGTGGCCACGAAGTTTGTGGCCGCATGTGCGCTGGGGAGTTAGCTCAGTTGATAGGGGCACAGACTTGGGTGCGAATGGTCCCGGGATCAACTCCCGGGGGGTGCTCGGTGATTTTTCGGGTTAAAAAAATGGTACTTTTTCCCCCTCCCCCCAATACACGCAAAAACATAGCCGTGGGAGTTAGGGTTAAAAAGATCTTTTGAAAAACTACATTTGGGATTAGCTCTACATTTCCACATAATTATTATTCACAAACATTTTTGGGCTAAAAATGTCAAAGAGAGTTTTTTTTTCCCCTACAATTTTCGGAATTTATTTTTAACATTTTTGAAATGTTTGGTCTTTTTTCCCATCACGTTATTCACAAACCCTTATTTTCTGGATTTTTTCAAATATTACTTTTTTTTACACATTTTTTGAAAAAACATTTGGCATTTATTTTTTGGAAATATTTGAAAATGTTTGGAAAAACAATAGTTGGACATAGTTGGATACTGAGTAAATGTTTCTTCTTACTCCACAAATTATAAATGATAGTCAGTAAAATAATTTGCAGATCCAGGATTTGAACCTGGGACCTCTGGATGGAAAGACCAGTGCTCTACCAACTGAGCTATTGAGTCCGATGAGGAAGAACGGCGATAATATTATCTATATGCTATTCAGTTCAATCACATCCTCGGAAACAACCAAAACAACTAAATACGTGAATACCTAAACCATTTACGTAATGTATAACATACACGAATACATAAATAAACCATATTTTCTTTTATTTATTCATTAAAATAGCGCTGCGATAAATGAATAGAGCTTTAGTCACAAAGTAATCATCAAACGAGTTGAGACGGTATTGGTAAAGTGTATGGTAAAGTGTTGCCTTGAAACACGTGTTCATTGCACACTTTACCGTCATTTCTATAGTATAATATTAGTATACATATTTTGTTTTCATTTTAAATGGTAAACTGTTATCAAAATGCGTAGGTGCGATCCATGCGACTTATATTTCGGAGTTTCAACATGCATGATTGGTATAGCTAACACATATGCATATCTTGATAACTCAAAGGCAGTATGAAAAAATGTTTAATTGCCTATTTTAAGCAAAATGTCCCAATGGTAAACTGATGGTAAAGTGTGTGACACTTTACGATAATACATTATTATAACATGTATAATAAAACAAATCCACGCTTGTGTAAGCATTGACTGCTTGGCCTAACTGGTAGGAGCGTTCGTTTATAAACTTTATAGCCTGTTTAGCGTTGGTTCGAGTCGCTCTAATGGCGTGTTTTTTCCCCTTTTTCTGTTATGAGCTATCTTCAGTAGATAGGAATATTATTGCAAATAAACGTTACTGCTCGGCAAATGTTAACACTTTTAACGCGGCTATTGGTTTAACCACGGTACAAAACAGATTTTTTCAGAAACCTTTCCTTACTTTCATGTCTGTCTAAAGGATAACTGAACAAATAATTGAGACACGTTTGCACTTATTTGAATGCATTTCTCATGATGATTCCAAATATGTTTGAAACATTTTGTGCAATTGTCTGCAGACGACTGCCGCGTGGAAAGTGTCAATGTTTAGTTTCATATTTCAAATAACAAACAAATAGGCAATGTGATAACATTATTAAAAGTATTTTTATAAATACAGTAGAAAATTGCATAACACGCAATACCAAGAGAAACCACCTTTAGGCGTCATGAATGTTATCCTCCTGTTTTTTATTTCATTTAACCGAACATATAATATGACACGTTTGCACTTATTTGAATGCATTTCACATGGTGATTCCAACTATTTTTGAAACATTTTGTTCAATTTTGAATTGTCGTCTGCAGACGCCTGCCGCGTGTAAAGTGTCAATGTTTAGTTTTATATTTTAAATAACAAACATATATGCAATGTGATAACATTATTAAAAGTATTTTTTATAAATACAGAGGAAAATTGCATAACACGCAATACCAAGAAAAAATTCCGGGCGTCATGAATGCTATCCTCCTGTTTTTATTTCCAAAATGTGTAATTCGAACACTGTACTATATAGATTGTCAAAGTCTCAAAAGACTTTAAAAATGTTCGGTTTCAACAGAATGAAGCAGTTTGTTTCATTTTCAATATTTGACCCTTTGTCCGCGGCCTGTGATGATCTGAAGAAGACGCTTCCTCATTGAAGCTATTGTCTTGTCTATTATTTCACGAGGAATAGCGTTCATGATTCGAATTATTCTTGCTTTAAATTCATCCATTGATTCATTCGTGTATTGATGCAGAATAGCATCTGCCCTAAGCCGTACACTGACTAAGTGGAAAAAGTTTTCGATCGGGTTTAGATCCGGACTCCGTGCAGGAATCTGCAATAGCTGGGCATTAACTTTATCCATAGAATCACGAGCGAGTTTACTATTCTGCGACGGATCACCGTCTTGTACGAACAGATCAGTGTCTTTGTCTGCAATTCTGAATGCTTCTGTAAAATGTTCCTCGATGAATTCAGCAAAGAATGCGCCTGTCATCTTCTCAAAAGGTTCGCATAAAACCATTCCTTTGTCGTAACTTATGGCCACTATAAACTTGGCGTAATTTCCACCAGTTCCTTCCTTTTTACCTTTGGAAGTACAACCGAATGAAAGTCCTTCACCTTTCAATCTATAGATTCTGGATTTCGGTGCTTTGGCTTGATCCAACGGATTTTTCTTATGCGCAAATGACACAGCATCCAGATAAAATCCAACATCTTTGCACCAAAAACTGGCCGGTCTCTTTGCCATTTTCTGAGCATAGTGTAGTCGTTTTGTTAGATCAGCTGCAGTTATCAATCCCTTCTTTCGTGATTGTCGGAATTTGTAACCATTCCTATGTAACACATTAAGCACAGTCCTTCTACTTAAATTGGCGTTACTCAGTCCACATACTCGCATTAAACGTGGTATTGTAAATGATCCTTCCGACACTCTAAGTTTCTTCACTTGACGGAGAATGTGGCGTTCCATCGCCAGCCGCCGGTCTCTATTCTCCGGTGTTCTTTTCACGATGCGAAGAGCACTGCTAACTGATATGTTGCACTCTTTTGCTATACAGCGAAATGACATTTTCATGTGATTTCTCAATAATTTCACATGCGCATGTTTCTGGAGGTATTTCTCGTGTGTAAACCATTTTGACCAACAGAGTATATTAGTAAAGTAGTAGCACGCGTGTGAATCATTGACATTATGTCATGCATCCATACGTTGGCTATATAGTTAGATTTCAAAGTCGCATGAAAGGTGGACATCCATAGGCCTAAAATGAACCAATCAAAATCCATATTCAGAGGATGGTGCCAGAGTGTCTGCGGCGTTTCATTGAACATCAAAATCTGCCTCAAATCTTAAAGATTTAACGTGTATTATTTTAAGCAACGTACACTTTGTATTGATTTCTATTGTTGCATGCTATCTACTGAAGATATGCATTCTCTGAAATATTAAATAATTAGTTTTACTTTAAAATTACATTTGTTAACGTGTTAATTACTTCGAAAATTAATCATATCAAATAACGGTATGAAATACTATTGTATTGAAATTAGTATGTTGGCCTAAAAACATTCGCATATAAATAATTACCGGTAAGATTAAATACAGAATACGATGTCGTAATTATTACATGTCTGATTCGTCTATTGAACTCGGCATACGAAACGCAGTACATGGCTTTTCCCTGACGCATTTACAATAAATTTAACATGGTTAAAAAGAAAATAAGCATTAGAAATGTTAATTTCTCAGCAAGAACTTTATACTTTTGCTTTATTCAATTATGAACATTAGATTATTGCGCGCGGGATCAAGAAATAGGTCAAATTGTAGTCCAATATGACATACATAATTGTTTTCACTAACCACTCCATTAATAAAAAAATTCTGTATCATCATTTTTGTTTCATATTTGTGATGCCCGTATTGTTTACTCACATCGTGTGTAATATGAGATTCATACGAAATGCCGTTTTTGACTTATGATAGAAAACCCAAATTTAGATCAAATATTTTGCATTCCTCTTATACAATCCTGGAAAAAAGACTTGGAACACTTGCGTGTGATTAACGGAAAAGTGTCACCCCCACTCCCCCGTACAATGTTGACCAAGGTCAGTGGCTCCTGCAGCTTGCCAGAGTGTCCCAACATTGATCGATGGGGAGTGGGGAAGGACAAATCTCATTTGAACAATTTCAGTTTATAGCCGAAGACACTAACTATCAATACAGGCACGCAATACCCAACACGCGTGCTCAGCGTTCCAAGGACTTTTTTCCAAGATTGTAGCTGCATGCTTTACAGGACCATCCACTATCTCCCCAACCAAGCATTAACCTACACTTGAACCATGAAACACCATGCTAAAATGGAACACTCAGGATATCAAAATACCCATTTAGCGCAAACTAATGTAACATAATTACTCATTTAAATCCCCAGTTGATATATATTTGGATGCAAATATATTTACACTTCCAGGCAGGCCTCCATGAAGCATAGGAGTACATCACTGCGAGAGATTGATATTTTACTATAGGGAATTGTATATTTGTCGGTCATGATCCACGATATTCAAAGTGAGCCTAGGATTTGTGTAGGCTTAAATTTGGGGATTGTAGGTACAAAAGCTTGCTTGCTATCTCCAACATAATGAAAATAACTCATTTTCATTGACTAAATGAGTTTCAAGTCTTGTCATTCACAAGCATGTAGTCTAAAAATCCAACATCGAAATTACCCCATTCAGTGATGCCTTTACATACCCATCATCTTATATTTAGCAATACTAGTCCATGGATTCAGTTTAGAGTCTTCTGTACTTGGTTTCTTATCAGATGAATACACTTGTCCAGTAGACACCTCAACAAAACGTTTCACACCCATCCTGACAGTTTACTTACCCATCAATAGTTGATAGTAACTCCTCGACCATCATCTTATATTTAGCAATACTAGTCCATGGATTCAACTTAGAGTCTTCTGTACTTGGTTTCTTATCTGATGAATACACTTGTCCAGTAGACACCTCAACAAAACGTTTCACACCCATCCTGACAGTGTACTTACCCATCAATAGTTGGTAGTAACTCCTCTACCATCATCTTATATTTAGCAATACTAGTCCATGGATTCAGCTTAGAGTCTTCTGTACTTGGTTTCTTATCTGATGAATACACTTGTCCAGTAGGCACCTCAACAAAATGTTTCACACCCATCCTGACAGTCTACTTACCCATCAATAGTTGGTAGTAACTCCTCTACCATCATCTTATATTTAGCAATACTAGTCCATGGATTCAACTTAGAGTCTTCTGTACTTGGTTTCTTATCTGATGAATACACTTGTCCAGTAGACACCTCAACAAAACGTTTCACACCCATCCTGACAGTCTACAGGGTGACCCAAAAAAATGTTAACACTCCGGGCACATAAGATATCTTAAAAGGACAGGAACACACGGGTCTAATCTTGATGTATTATGAAAGCTGAGTAAATAAGCTTTCATTTGCATTTTATTGCGTTCCAATTGGTTATTTAGAACGGGAGATATGCTTCAGCAAACATGAGGAAGCAAAATCGGCTTGGTCCAATCCTCTCAGTATGAAAGTAAAGCTTTTAAATGCACGAAGCGAGAAGCAACATGATTAAGTCACACACACACATCAGTTAATCTCTTCTTTGTTCTTTTCAACGCATTCTTTCGATTCTTTTCAAGCTTAAAAGACATAAATAAATATATTCCACATAAATTATATAGGTATTTTGTCATGAGTTCAAGTTCTATACTCTTTTTCCATGTGCAATGGGTAGCTGTCAGTAAAGCAGTCTTTAAAATTGAAATTGAAACATTTCATGTTCTTTGTTGAAATGGTCCATCCACTTAAATAAATTAACTAATATTGCACTGAAATAAAACTAGTATTACACTGAAATTAACCATAAACCAATAAATCAATTGCACGTAATAATAATCGATACATTCTAACTGATGATTAAATGTTGTAATGGTATTGTTACTTTTGAATTACTGCACAATAATGTTTTTGGCATTCTTACAAGTTCGTAATCATAGTTGTAATTAATGCAAATTGGACCAAGCCGATTTGGCTTCCTCATGTTTGCTAAAGCATATCTCCCGTTCTAAATAACCAATTGGAACGCAATAAAATGCAAATGAAAGCTTATTTACTCAGCTTTCACAATACATCAAGATTAGACCCGTGTGTTCCTGCCCTTTTAATATATCTTATGTGACCGGAGTGTTAACATTTTTTTGGGTCACCCTGTACTTACCCATCAATAGTTGGTAGTAACTCCTCGACCATCATCTTATATTTAGCAATACTAGTCCATGGATTCAGCTTAGAGTCTTCTGTACTTGGTTTCTTATCTGATGAATACACTTGTCCAGTAGACACCTTAACAAAACGTTTCACACCATCCTGACAGTCTACTTACCCATCAATAGTTGGTAGTAACTCCTCGACCATCATCTTATATTTAGCAATACTAGTCCATGGATTCAGTTTAGAGTCTTCTGTACTTGGTTTCTTATCTGATGAATACACTTGTCCAGTAGACACCTCAACAAAACGTTTCACACCCATCCTGACAGTCTACTTACCCATCAATGGTTGGTAGTAACTCCTCAACCATCATTTTATATTTAGCAATACTAGTCCATGGATTCAGCTTAGAGTCTTCTGTACTTGGTTTCTTATCTGATGAATACACTTGTCCAGTAGACACCTCAACAAAACGTTTCACACCCATCCTGACAGTCTACTTACCCATCAATAGTTGGTAGTAACTCCTCTACCATCATCTTATATTTAGCAATACTAGTCCATGGATTCAGCTTAGAGTCTTCTGTACTTGGTTTCTTATCTGATGAATACACTTGTCCAGTAGACACCTCAACAAAACGTTTCACACCTGTTCTGACGGCTTCTTTGACACAATTGAGACTCACATGACGGGTGCCTTCTTTGTATATCTGGAAAACAGGTGGAAGATTAAAATCAAGTATGTCAACTTTTTGTACAATGGCTTGCAAATAGCAGTAGCTTAGCATGTACAATTGGTGTCATGTACAAAATGTGACTTTTTTCCCCCCAAAAATGGTGATTTTCATGATTTTGGCGGTAAAAAATCACATTTTTTGGCACCTTTTGGTTTGTAACTCAAAAAATAAAAAAATAAGATATTAAAATAAAAAAACGCTACTGGGGAATGTTATCAGGATTATCATAAAACTAGTATGACAAAATTTAACAAAATATATTTTGAGTTATCTTTTCCAAACCTAAAATGGGTCAAAAAAGGTGTTTTTTATAATTTTTTTCCAAAATGGTCAATTTCATTATCATGGTTAGATTTATTGAACCCTTTTCTGCAAAAAACTGTATACGTTTATAAAGATTAAATGAATATTGAAGAAGTTACAGCAGTTTTACGGAGGCTGTACCTGAGAGTCCACACCCCCCTTAAGAACCCCTTTTTGAACCTGCATCAGCTCTTAAGACCCCCCATTTTATTGAAAATTCAAAAATAGTAAAGGTTTGCATTCTAAAGCCCCAATTTTTTGAAAAATGAGCGTTCTAAAACCCCAATTCTTTGAAAAATTGGCGTTCTTACTAAACAAATTTGTTCTTACCATACTTTTGAAGAAAATCAGTTCTTAAAACTATATTTTTCATCAAAAATCTGCTCCGAAGCCCCCGTTTTTGAAACCCTGGATGGCACACCCTTACCCAAAAATAAGTTGAGTGCCTCCCCCAGGCAACTTGTTGGTACAACAATGGCAAAATTGTAACTTTGAAAGATATTTGGAGGATGCAGATCTTTTCAGGGTCAAATAATTTTTGACATTCTGCTTGGACAATTTAATTTTGTATTACCTTTTGCCCCAAAAAGCAGGCAGCACATTAAGTGCTTTTAAAAAGTGCAAATTCCCTTTCTATTCCTACTAAAAACTTACTGCATCCGTCCTTCCATAGTTTGTTTCAGCCGCTAAGTTGACCACAATATCAAATGGTTTCCCATCATCTCTTTGGAATGCCTTGGTCACAGATGCTGTAATACAGAACGTTAGGCCACAAAAAGTAAATACTTTGTCTCAGCGCCTTTTGGCTAAAAAGCTATGTGCGATGCGATTTTTTTTATCAAAATCAAAATATAGTCAATAGTTGAATGTGTGTTCTCAGTCACAAGGTTGCCGAGTATCACCGAAACTTACTAGTCGTTGTTTTTTAAATTGAAAAAAAAAAAGAATGGGAAAAAAATCAATGCGCGCAGGCCGACGAGACAAAGTCTTACATTTTTTGGCCTTATATCAATTATCCGATAGACTGTTATTATTTGATAGACTGTTATTATTTTCCAAGGTTATTCATCAGTGAAATAAATACCAATTTCTAACACTTTGCTCGCGGCTATTAGTTTTACCATATACAAATCAGATTTTTCAGAAACCTTTCCCAACTTTCAAGGTCTATCTAAAGGATTACTGAATCAATACTAGGCATGTTCGTACTTATTTTAATGCATTTCTCATGAGGTGATTCCAAATATGATAATAATTGTAAAATGTTTGAAATATTTTGTGAAATTTTGGAATGTCGTCTGCAGACGCCTGCCATATGGAAAGTGTTAGGTTTGATACAAAATCACAGGCATCACTCAGTTGAAGCCCAGGGTTGGTCATATTGTTTAAATTAAGAAAAATAATAAGGTTGTCCAATGAATAGCCACGTTATATGAAATCAGTTTGTGTTGTCTGCCAAAGACGGTACAGTATAAATTATTGTTGAGCTCATAAGGTTTGTTAAAAGGGGGGTGTAAGAAAATTATAAAAAAAATTTACCCATTTTAGGTTTGGAAAAGATAACTAAAAATATATTTAGAGACTTTGTATACATAAGTGCTCGTTTGTCTGGTATCCATGTAAGCACAGTCCCTGTGGTCTAGTGCAGGCCTTCTCAATTAGATTTTGTGAAGCACCACTTTTGAGATGTTAGTGATCTAGAAGCGCCACTATCACTGCGAGCGTAGCGAGCGAAGCGAAAAACAGGTGGGGTCCAGGGGGCGAAAAACCCTGTATAAGCTCATGGATTTCCCCCTTTTAAGAGGCTGAAGGAGAGCTATATTTGCATGCAATATGGTACAAGAAATAAAAATATGTTGATGGTAAAATGTACAAAAAATGGTAGCAAATGTAGAGATAATCAATAGGCCTACTACTAATATTAATAATCATGACAATATACCCCACTGCAGTTAGTCGCTGAAATGGCTCTACATGCTTCTTACGATGTGGTTGAAGTTGAGGATGTATTTCTTCTTCTTTTTTTTTTTACTTCTTTTTTTTTATTTATTTTTTATTTGCTTTTTTTTCTTTCTCCATGCGTCCTTCCGCGCGCCACTCGGACTGATGCAATGCGCCACAAGTGGCGCGCGCGCCACCATTTGAGAAGGCCTGGTCTAGTGGATTAACCAATCGCCGCGATAGCGAGAGGGTCCGGGTTCGAGACAGTGTATTTTAAGGTCTTTGTTAATTTAATTCTCGCCAGTTTGTTCGAGTCTATATATTATTTTAAAATATATTTGGTCAAATGTTGTCACTCTAGTTTTATTATAATCCTAATAAAATTCCCTAGGAATGTTTTATTTAATTTTTTTAATATCCCATCTATTTTTGGAATTATAGACCCAAGAGTGCCAAAAAATATGATTTTTGGTCTATAATTCAAAAATAAATAAGATTTACAAAATTAAAAAAACGGTCCTAGGAAATGTTATTAGGATTATAATAAAACTAGTATGACAAAATTTGGAAACATTTATTTTTAGTTATCTTTTCCAAACCTAAAAAATGGGTCAAAAAACGTGTTTTTTATAATTTTCTCCAAAATTGTCAATTTCACGATCATGGTTGGATTTATTTAACCCTTTTCTGCAAGAAAATGTATACTTTTACATGTATATAGATTAAATGAATAATGAAGGAGTTACAACAGTTTTATGGAGGCTATGCTGAGGGCCCACACCCCCTTAACACTTTCCATGCGGCTATTATATTTACCATACACAAACAGATTTTTCAGAAACCTTTCACAATTTTGAAAGTCTATCTCAAGGATTACTGAACCAATACTAGGCATGTATGTACTTAATTCAATGTATTTCATGTGGTGTTTAAAATAAATAATAATACAAAATACTTATATAGCGCCTTACAACAAGTTCTCAAAGCGCTTAAAAACAAAGATAAATGTACAATACATAAAATACAAACAAAAACAAAGTATGAGAGACGTACAGGAACTGCGTATCAAAAATACATAGGGCCTGCACAATAGTTGACAATTAAACAGAGGGCCTGCACAATAGTTTCCAAATATGGTTATGATGGACCCGATCACATTTTCGTAACACAGAATTATTTCAAACATACGGAGATTTTCATATCATATCAAAGGTCGTATTTTTCTCATCATCATACTGAAATTTGACGGCCTAAATCGGTATAATTACGGAGAAATCGATGAAATAACGTAGAATTACTGCGAATGGTGGTAACCACCGATATAGTTTGTGTACTACTCAATGGGTACAGTTCACAGCATCTTGTGCATCTAAAATAAGAACCATTAGAGCTATGCAACTCAAACTTTGTAACACGACTTTTTTAAGGATGACCTTTCATGTAGAATAGAAAACTTTGATTTGAAAATCGGAATGTGATCGGGTCATCTACCTTTAAATCATGTTAATATGTACAAATGAAGGGACATTTTGGTAGCAAAGTCAATGTTATATCATCTTCCTTACCAAAGTTATGGATTGTTGAAAATCACTTTGTCTCAAAACATCAAATACATATCGTTGAGTTATGGACATTTGATGTTTTGGTTTTGTTAACAAATCAATGAAGTAAATGAAAATTAAATACCTTAAAAGGTCAAAGATAAAAAACAAGAATTGTTATGAATTTGACTTATTATGACCTTCCTCCACATTTGTGCTCTAAATCAAATTAGGCCAAACAAAGAAGAAGGTCTGTCTCAGAAGCCCGCCCGCATTGGTATGTGAAATGAGCTACGGCGCGTAGGTCTATGCGCTGGGGGCTAAAAAACAAAACAAAAATGATTTTTTTTTTTTTTAGGATTTTTTATTTATTTATTTATTTATTTTATTTTTTTTTTTTTTTTAAAAGTTAAAAAAAGTTCTCCGTAAAGCTTGGATAAGCAAAAAAAGCAAAAAAAAGAGCAAAAAAACAAAAACAAATCGCATACCTCATAGCCTATTTTCTAAAAAAAAAAAAAAGCATGGCACTTAGCTTATTTGCACAATGTTTCTGAGACAGACCTTCTTCTTTGTTTGGCCTTAGCTACTGGCACATTGTGCCTCATTTACTCATGTTGGGTCACATATAATTGTATTCTCCCAATAAATACCTTCACTTATCAGATTGGCCGACAGAAAATCAATCTTTGAAATGGCTTCCTACATGTAGAAGAAACAAGATAAAAATTGAGAAAAACTGGTGATCATTATTACTAGTATTAGGGTACATTTATTTTACTGCGGCAAAATAGGTAAAATAAGTAAAATATAAAAATAAAATAATTAATTCCAATTTTGTCTTGGCACATTTGCAAGAACTTATGGCCAATTCCTATGGCCAGTGTTTGGCCAATTAATGTAATAAATTAGATTTGAAACAAAATTATGTAATAAAATTAGTTTTGAAACAAACAAATGGAGTCCAGTTGAAGGGATTCAGCTTTCAGATAACATTCCTTGATGCTCTTCCATTTGGGATATGCAATGTTTTTAAGACTTCCTCTGTCAGCCTTGCTTTCACCCCATGTTTTAAATCTATGAAAGAGCCATCCATCTTCTGGTCATTTAACCAATTAATACCCAACTCATATTTTAGAAAAATTGGAAAATGATACCCTCTTAGGGGAACCAGGAGTTAACTTTTTCGAGACCATTTGACAGCTCGCAGGATTGTGCCACAAGATAGAATCGTGAAGCACGTGGCACAGAGGTTATTTGCTGTGGCCTTTTGTGGCCTCTGGGAAGGTTAGGGTTAAGTAAAATGAGTAGAAAATGGCATGCACTTCAGTGGCGGCACCAGCCTCATAATTTGGGGGGGGGGGGGCATGAAAAAAAAAGATTTTTTTTTTGGGGGGGGGGGGGGGGCAAACAAATTTTTTTTTTTTGGGGGGGGGGGAAATGACCCCACTGCCCCCCTCCCCCTGTAGTGCCGCCACTGATGCACTTCCAACCACAGGACAAGGTGTCATGTTGTCAACACCTGCTCATTTGCCTCTTATGGATCAAACACAATCCACGGAAAAATAGTAAATTTCCTACATGGAGTTTTTTTCAATGAACACTCATAAAATAGTTTCTTTCTTTTGATTGCAGATGTCACGTCACTTCCGTCACTTACAGCTCAGCCCTTTTATGGCAAAAGGATGCATCTTATATGTACTTTCCTAATTATAAACTTCCTTTTAACATGGATTGTGTTAACTTGGTTCAATTATCCTCACTTAGGAAAAGGTTGCAACTTGTAAAGACAATAAAAGTAATATACTGCCTTTTACCACTACATGATTTATGGAGAAAAAAGCTAACTTTGATCATGTTAAAAGGAAGTATACTGTTAGGAAACTTCATATAAGATACATTCTTTTGCCATAAAAGGGCTGAGCTTTGTGAAAATGAGTACTTACTTTATGAACGTCATTCATCCATGCTGTTTGTGGAGGGGTCTTATCAGCAACTCTTATCTGTCAATAAGATATTCAAACAAAAACATGTAAACAAATACTGTAAAAGCCAATATTTTTGCGTCAAGATATTTGCGCGCATTTTGATTTCATAGACATTTCGCGAATTGTTTATTTAACAGGCGACCTTCTGGATGCATTGCATGAATGTTGTTGAAAACAATATTTTAGTGTGTTATAATTTTCGCGGAAAAATATTTTGCACTAAAAGCGCAAAAATAAAACCAACGCGAAACTTTCAGCTTTTACAGTATACAATTGTTAATTTTTGATTGATCAACTGAGCTTTATATGCTTCCAATATAACTTGGACCATGTACAAAAATACTTTCTAGGAAATACGGATTGTAGATTGAAGATTTGTAGATTGTCATAAAATCACTTTTTTTTTAGCAATTAGCCCCTGCATCCTGCTTATTTCACCCTTGATATCGGCCCTCACATCTACGCATGCAATATGAAATTACTTGTATTTGCATAATATTGCTTAAGTACACAATGTGAAATGTGAATGACCAAGTGCTAATTTACTTACTTCGTCTGTAATATTGTTTGTAACTAGGTGATAGACCAAATTTCTTCCAATGAATCCACATCCTAAAATCATAAAACAATAGAAATTTTGTACGTTAACAATAATACAATAATTAAACATTATCGATCCGATCGGATCAATCAATCAATTAATCTTAAAAATGGTTAAAACTAGATCGCAATAAGTGGGCACCAGACATTGGAGGTGTGATCAATCAGCTGACTAAATTCAGAAAAACAAAAACATGTTTTTAATTTATAATTATTATGATCAGATGTCATGATTTCATAATTGAAAGCTATGCCCTTGTGATTGATATCTGGAGAAAACTGGGGGGGGGGGGGACTTGTATACAAAGGTGGATATCATGCTCACGTATGCCCTCTGAAAATGGACCCTAAACAAGTATTTCTCTCATGCAACACAGACACCCTAAACAAGTATTTTACCTTTTTGTCCTACCCTAAACAAGTATTTAAAAATATATAGTATTCAGCAATTTTTCATACCCTAAACAAGTATTTAAACATTTTATTTGTTAACAATAACATACCCTAAACAAGTATTTAAAAATATAGCCACCCTAAACAAGTATTCAGCAATTGTTCATACCCTAAACAAGTATTTAAACATTTTGTTTGTTATCATACCCTACAGACCACCAATAAGTACATAAAAACTCTTTTTTTATGTTTTAAATTAACATATTCATGTGTTTTATTTTACTAGGCCAAATAACAACAACAACAAATGTTTCCGGAAACATGCTGAAAAAAGAGGGTCGGTCCTTAGGGACATTTTTTTTAATAGAAAAACAAACTCCAATTTCAAAAATGTCTGAATACTATCTATATTTAAAATAAGCATTGAACTTTCAGTCGCAGTTTGAGTTTCTGACTCAAAATCGCTACTATTGACACTTAAACTTGAATCAGTAGATTCAGAAGTATATTCGGATTCAGAAAATGAATTATTTTCAGATTCAGACGACATATTGATATCAGCCAAAAAGTTATTCAAGATGCGTAGGTTTCCCTGGGGGGTACTCGGATTTGGTACCCATTTCTAAGGATGATTTTGGAAAACATGGTACCCATTTCTAAGGATTTTGCTTCATTATAACACCCTTGTTGTACCATAATAATAATAATAATAATAATAATCAGTATGTATTTACTTGTTGTACCATACTTATCTTACTGTACCATTATATGGGGAGATAGAAATAATGCAAACTTAGAATCCTTATTCATTCTCCAGAAGAAAATCATTAGAACTTGCACCAATTCTCTATGGCTTGAACACACCACACCTCTCTTTATATCCCTAAACAAGCTTAAAATCCGTGATATCTACACCTATCAACTTGCTATACATATGTACAGATACCACCACAAATTATTACCCCTTGACCTCCCTGCCACCCTATTTATCAATCACTCTGATATCCATAATCACAATACGCGTCATGCCACTGATATTCTCATTGCTCCTACTCATACCAAACTGGCTGAGAATACATTCAGATCCCAAGGTCCACTTATTTGGAATAACATGAGCAACACTCTCAAAATCTGCAAGTCACTTGCTATATTTAAAATTCACCTAAAAAAATACATCCTACTCCAATATCGCTCTGAAATGTTTAACAACGAGTACGCTTCAATTAAGTAATTTATCAATATAATGTAAATATCTGTCTAATGTTTTTTTCCTGCACCCTCATTTTTACTATGTATTCACATATTCAGTGTATAGCTTATATTAGTAATCTCATTGTATAAACACCCTATACACTGTATCTACGATCCGTATAAATTAATCTGTTACTGTAACCTACATCTTTGTATTACTCCCTTTTATTGATATTATGTATTATACTATTATTTATTCAATTGTAATTATTTTATCATTGGGTGGCATCTTCCTCACGCTCTGCGTTTTAGACTGGCATCCACATCTCTGTATATTTGCTATTTATAAATAACTGTTACTGTATAATGTTTACCGAGATGAAAACAAATAAAACTGAAACTGAAACTGAAACTGAAACTGAAACCCAGTTGCTGTTTTTAATAATAATTCAACCAGCATGCTTATA
This sequence comes from Ophiura sarsii, assembly GCA_035610835.1. NCBI lineage: Eukaryota > Metazoa > Echinodermata > Ophiuroidea > Amphilepidida > Ophiuridae > Ophiura > Ophiura sarsii. The sequence continues at coordinate 2,244,381 of CM069456.1, forward strand.
TAGGCTTTTAAGCCTGGCCCGAGCAATTTGCTTGAGTCTGGTCCCTTCAGGACCCAAGCGTGTGTCTGTACGGACCGACCGTGTAAACAAACAAACAATCAAACTGAATTAAGACTTGATTGTAGAATTTCCGACCTAGATAGGAACTTTGTGGGATGAACAAAGAATCCTGGTATCAAGGCGACTTGAACCCACGATCCTGTGATTGAAAGAATATTCCCGAATCCCGACGACGATCAGCGCGCTAAACCGCTCGGCCACCTCTACCTCGAATCGAATTCCTTTAATCAATCAAAATAATCGATGAACAGACATGGGTAGTAAGGCTGTGGTCGGAACGATATTTTCATGTCGACATGTCAATATTAATTTGATCTCGACGTCGACATCTGTGTCGACATAATCATGGGTGATATGTAACCACAATCATATTATTATTTTATCATGATGACAATTTTCAACATGCTTTCCACAATATCTGTACCATACACGATGTGTGGGTAAGCTTAAATCTAAATTTCAAAGCCCTGTAAATTCACAATTAACCCACAATAATATCCTGGTACACTTTAAAGTATTAATATTGACAAACTAGCAAATATTAGTGAACATATGAAACATAAAAAATGATGGACATTCACCTGCCTGCCTACTTTCACTGACCCAGATTGCGTCTTTTCAGTCCCTACAGTCCAAACTGTTGGACTTTGAACTTCTATTAGGGTCATCATAGGGGTAATTACTTTTCAGTATGTCCAATAAGTGGTTTTTATATGCACAAAGTTGTAATAGTGTCAAAATGAAAACTTGTTTCTTTCAAAATCAGGCTCTTGGGTATTTTGAAGGTCTTGTGAGGGAATTTTAATTCTGTCGATATATTAAATATTATAGCGACATGTCTGAATATACTCTGTGTCGACATAAATGTCGACATATGGCGTGTCGACCACGGCCGTAATGGGTAGTACGTGTTGTAGCAATGCAGCGCATTGAGTGTCGCGAAGGCACATAGGGTTTATTATAAAGTTTTAATATTCATGTCGGAATTGTTGCAGAATTCATGGAAATGTGTAAAACGAGCATGATATCCACCTTCGGCTTCGAATGTGCACCCCCCCCCCCCCCCTCCTCCAACAAGAGAAAAACCCTCTACACACCAGACACATGTAAACACCAATACTTCAACGAACCTATGTATTTGTATGGTAACATGTTTTCTATAATGTGTAATACGTCTTCGTGTAATGCAGAACTCGAACTTGACATCGCACTCACGTCACACTGACACTGATAAATATAATAATTATATAATTTAATAAGCTTATTTAATATTTAGACTGCCACGCACGGATGATGAGTCATACGTTGACAAATACCACATTTTATGCCTGTCGCTTGGAATTGTCTACGCATGTTTCAGTATTAC
>CM069456.1:2245906-2359408 GCA_035610835.1 Ophiura sarsii
CACTTTGCTTAATGTTGTGCTTGCAGGCGGACACTTCCTTTAAAAGTTTGAACTCTAATGGAAACAAGGTTATGTAACGGAAACACCGTATATAAATTCTTCTTTCCTGCGGTGACATTTAAAGTACCGGCAAGTTTACAATTGTTCTAATTCAAAATATATTACAATATCTGTGATGTTAGACGTACATTTTCTTTCTATTGTTTATGTCAAACATAATTAATAGTTATTTCATGTAATTTGTCTGGTCGTAGCACACAGCTTTTACGACGTGCACTTATACTCTTAATAGATGACTTGCCATTTCCACTACAATATGGACTCTGCGAGTCTAGCATGTTTGAAGGAATCACATGTCCAATGAAAAGGGGTGGTAAGTGATTAATTTGATTGAATAGAAACTACTGTACATAAAGTGCTCAACAAAAGAAAGTCGTATACTTTGTTTAGATCAATTAAAGTAACTTTTGATTGTTTTTTTTACCAAACAAGCTAGATAGACATCTGGATGAATTTTTTAGGCACATTTTGATACCAAACATAACACCTAACAACAAAGATAAACCATGATTAGCGCTATTTAAAGAAAATTAGTCACTTTTCCAAAAGTCACATTTTCAATTACTACACGGGAGGAAAATGGCTGTGTGCGAGGTTCACCGCGTGTGTGACACAGGGGCGGAAATTTCTTGTTAGGTGTGGGGGGGATGATAATGAAATTGAGCTTGGTACCATCTATGCGGTGCGCAGCACCGCACTCCGAGCTATGCTCGGACAGGGGGTGTCTGAGAAGTAGAAAGATTTCAATTTCAAACTCATTTGGTGCGATCTGGTGTATACTTTTGACCAATATTGTATTGAAAAGCCATCGCTTCTAGCATGTCTGCGAATCTAGCATGTTTGAAGGAATCACATGTCCAATGAAAAGGGGGTGGTAAGTGATTAATTTGATTGAATAGAAACTACTGTACATAAAGTGCTCAACAAAAGAAAGTCGTATACTTTGTTTAGATCAATTAAAGTAACTTTTGATTGTTTTTTTACCAAACAAGCTAGATAGACATCTGGATGAATTTTTTAGGCACATTTTGATACCAAACATAACACCTAACAACAAAGATAAACCATGATTAGCGCTATTTAAAGAAAATTAGTCACTTTCCAAAAGTCACATTTTCAATTACTACACGGGAGGAAAATGGCTGTGTGCGAGGTTCACCCCGTGTGTGACACCAGGGGCGGAAATTTCTTGTTAGGTGTGGGGGGATGATAAGTGTTGCCCCCCCCCCCCCCCCCCAAAAAAAAATGAAATTGAGCTGGTACCATCTATGCGGTTGCGCAGCACCGCACTCCGAGCTATGCTCGGACAGGTGGGTGTCTGAGAAGTAGAAAAGATTTCAATTTTCAAACTCATTTGGTGCGATCTTGGTGTATACTTTTGACCAATATTGTATTGAAAAAGCCATCGCTTCTAGCATGTCTGCGAATCTAGCATGTTTGAAGGGAATCACATGTCCAATGAAAAGGGGTGTGGTAAGTGATTAATTTGATTGAATAGAAACTACTGTACATAAAGTGCTCAACAAAAGAAAGTCGTATACTTTGTTTAGATCAATTAAAGTAACTTTTGATTGTTTTTTTTACCAAACAAGCTAGATAGACATCTGGATGAATTTTTTAGGCACATTTTGATACCAAACATAACACCTAACAACAAAGATAAACCATGATTAGCGCTATTAAAGAAAATTAGTCACTTTTCCAAAAGTCACATTTTCAATTACTACACGGGAGGAAAATGGCTGTGTGCGAGGTTCACCCCGTGTGGTGACACCAGGGGCGGAAATTTCTTGTATATGTGTGGGGGGGATGATAAAGTGTTGCCCCCCCCCCCCCCCCCCCCCCCAAAAAAAAATGAAATTGAGCTGGTACCATCTATGCGGTGCGCAGCACCGCACTCCGAGCTATGCTCGGACAGGTGGGGTGTCTGAGAAGTAGAAAAAGATTTCAATTTTCAAACTCATTTGGTGCGATCTGGTGTATACTTTTGACCAATATTGTATTGAAAAGCCATCGCTTCTAGCATGTCTGCGAATCTAGCATGTTTGAAGGAATCACATGTCCAATGAAAAGGGGTGGTAAGTGATTAATTTGATTGAATAGAAACTACTGTACATAAAGTGCTCAACAAAAGAAAGTCGTATACTTTGTTTAGATCAATTAAAGTAACTTTTGATTGTTTTTTTACCAAACAAGCTAGATAGACATCTGGATGAATTTTTTAGGCACATTTTGATACCAAACATAACACCTAACAACAAAGATAAACATGATTAGCGCTATTTAAAGAAAATTAGTCACTTTTCCAAAAGTCACATTTTCAATTACTACACGGGAGGAAAATGGCTGTGTGCGAGGTTCACCCCGTGTGTGACACCAGGGGCGGAAATTTCTTGTTAGGTGTGGGGGGATGATAAGTGTTGCCACCCCCCCCCCCCCAAAAAAAAAAAATGAAATTGAGCTGGTACCATCTATGCGGGTGCGCAGCACCGCACTCCGAGCTATGCTCGGACAGGTGGGTGTCTGAGAAGTAGAAAAGATTTCAATTTTCAAACTCATTTGGTGCGATCTGGTGTATACTTTTGACCAATTTTGTATTGAAAAGCCATCGCTTTCATTTTCAATAATATTTTGTTTTTTTATCAATGCACGGAAAGAAGTTGAGCATTTTGTATACTGATATATTCTGGATTTTAGTATAGATGGTTTAAAAGCTCCAACAGGGGAGAGTCTGAGGGGGGGGGGTGGGGGGGGATGTGCCCCCCTGAAAAGTGGATTTTTTTTTCAATTTTCAAACTCATTTAGTGCGATCTGGTGTATACTTTTGACGAATATTGTATTGAAAAGCCATCACTTCATTTTCAATAAATATTTTGTTTTTTTATCAATGCACGAAAGAAGATGAGCATACTGATATATTCTTGATTTTAGTATAGATGGTTTAAAAGCTCGAACAGGGGGATTCTGAGGGGGATGTGCCCTCCGCTCAGATTGGATTTTTAAAAAAAAAAAATCGAACCCATTTGATGCGATTTGTGTGTAATTTTGACCAATATTTGTTGAAAAGCAATCACTTTATTTCTGATCAATATTGGCTTTTAAATAGGCAGATAGGCCAGGCCTATTTCAGAAAGAAGTTAATTAGTTACTTCCAAAAGATGGATTCTAGTCAACGTACGTACGCGTATGTATCCCTGACCAACGTACAATAAACACCAAACGTTCTTACGTCCCTCGCATGCCTCCCCGCCGGCCTTTCTTTCTCTTTTCCTTTTTTTCTCCTTTTCCCCCTTTTTTTCTTTCTTTTTTTCCTTTTTTCCTTTTTTGTTGTTGTTGTTGGTAGATGTGAAAAATCAGGGGGGGGGGGGGGGATGATTACATTGACCATCCCCCTCCCCCAGGTTAAAAAAGTGGGGGGGGGGGGGATATATTCCCCCCATCCCCGCCCTCGTGTGACACTGTTATTAACCAGGATTGACCGGCGGGCAATCGATCACACAGTACAGCCGTGTACACAACCCTGCGCTGGGCGTACACTAAGTGAGCGGGATATTTGATTCCGAACATAAAGGGCATTATGTCCGCACCCTCTATTCGTCAATATTTTGTTCCAGTTTTAGTGTTAGCACCAGTATTTCTGCACTGCACGAGATCAACACTAGCACCCTTGGCATTTACGTCTATTTGTGGATCCTGCTAAGTATCAACGTAAACGTAAACAACGTAAACGTGTGCTTGTTAACAATTGGTGTTTTCTTTCGCCGTAGTGTATTGAAAATGTGACTTTTGAAAAGTGACTAATTTGCTATAAATGGTGCTAATCATGGTTTATCTTTGATGTTAGGTGTTATGTTTGGTATCAAAATGTGCCTAAAAGATTCATCCAAATTTCTATCTAGCCTGTTTGGTAAAAAATAATCGGAAGTTACTTTAAATGACCTAAACAAAGTGTACAACTTTCTTTTGTTGAGCACTTTAATATATATAAATTCATGCATGGACGCGTGATATGTGTAAGCGGGCCAAATTAACTATTAGTTAACAATTACCTTTTATAGTATCAATTGTTCTCACTGTAATAACTTCAAGTTTTGGCTGGCATCCATCTCAAGTAAGAAGTGGTGCAATTAACAAGAAGAATGCTCACCCCATAATGTAACCTACATCAGCAGTGTATTGAAAATGTGAATTGTTAGCCCAATTTAGTGAACAATATAATCTATGTATAAAATAAGTGCATATTATAGATAATTAATTCTATAGCAGCGCATTCGGTGTTTGCGCACTTCCCTCTCGCACCTGGAAGCGCTCGAGGGCTGGTGAGTTCATGCTAAGCCTCAAGCGATAACATGTACGAATGCACTGTAGCTAATATTATCATACATAACAAATTCAATTATCCGGGAAATTCCCACTCTACACAGTGGAATTTCAATAAATTTGACCCATCGATTCGCATGAGCGATCACATTATGCTAACCGAGACTAAATTACTTAAAAATAACCTGATCTTGACAGTGGTATACTAGGCCTATACACAATGTGAAACAAGGAAGTTGAATTGTCGATATTTTCGATCTGTAATTAAGTTTGCATCTTCTATAGTTTCATTTGCTGATTCACGATAAGGGAAACACAAGGTAGGCATGCTCTAATTTAAATCTCATAATTTGAGCTTTAAAAACGTTAAACATTATACATAAATATGTGTACAATGCAAAAGAAGGATTTACCTATCTGCCGTGTTCGAACGTTTGTAATGTAATTTTATATCCAGTTTTAAACCTGTTGTAATCAAATGATACTACTTCAATTCAATATAATGTTTAAATTGAAGTGTTTCTGTCGATGGGGTTGAGTGTTAGGTTGGAGAGGGCATGTCCAACTGAAAGAGAAAGATATGAAAAATATTGATCTTTCAGTGGTAATCGGGGGTGGTAATACTAAATCGGTTAGTTGGGTTTCACATTTAATATGAGCCGTACTTGCCAACACCCCAAGTATAGCATTGGGATACTATGGCCCAGACTATGGCTACCTTCAACTTGATCTGATAATTTTTCGTGCCTCAAAGAATAGATCTGAAGAGAATTACATGATCATATTATATTAAACTTCTAGAGTTCATCCTGTTGTTTATTATCAATTGTTCTTTACGTAGATTGTAAACATTGTATCTACGAATGGACTACCGGAAGTCTCAATCGTGCAAGGCCAACATTATTTTGTTTAACTTTTGCATTATCATAATCCGTGTTAAATAATGCACGTTGCTAGTTGTAACCGATTATGTTGACCTTGCACGTACTAAGAATGCACTGTATATAGATGTATAGGCACGTATAATAAATATAATACTCATTTGTCAAATCCCTAGGAATATTCCTTAATACTTACACAGTTGTTGAACGTGTTCGGAAATGCCTACACATTTGAAACTAACAGTGTCCCATATAAATCCATTGCAAATCTAGTCAAATGAGTTGACAATCTCCAGTCAAAATCATGAAAAACTCCCAGCACTATTATACCATGAACATAGTTGTTACAACAGGTGTCTTTGAAAATGGCAGTTAAAAATCTCCCAGCATGCAGCTTGCACAAACATGTCAAACACAATGGATAGACAACAAGGTTTGACAAGTATCATCCAAGCACATTTTGGAAACAAAATCCATACAAGCATGATTCAAGCACACATGTTATGTTATGATTTTTGTTTTAAGTCCTAGACAAGTCCTATCCAAGTATAAACTAAGCACAATCCAAGCACACCTATTTCTATCATTTCAAAACCAAGCACTTTTTAAGCATACCAAAAGTATACTACAAGTATACATCCCATATACTTGCAACGTAAATGTTGCCAATAAGTACTATCTAAGTACAGTTCAAGCACAACCAAGCATATTCCAAGCATAAAACTAAAACCAGTGAAGCACTATCTAAGTACCTAGGTAGTGTGCTTGATTTGTGCTTGTCATCAACTAAGTACACATAAAGCACAATATACGTACTATATAAGCACAGCACGAGTGTGCTTAGATTTTACCAGGGCGACTCAGACTTCCGGTACTGCATTCGAAGACAAGTTATGTGTCGCTTGATCGTCTCGAATATGTAGAAAGAAATTGATTGATTCATCGTTATCACCCGAATTGAATAAAAAACTGAGCGTCTTTTATATCTACCGATTGATGGATATACATTCTATGGTGTTTTATTTCAGTCTCATATCTAGATGATATCTTTCAGTCTCAAACTTAGGCCTTTGATGAGTACACAATTTATCAGTCTGCTCTCGTCATTGTATTCGTGCACCGCCTATAAAACAGATGCAAGGCCCCAAGAGATTGTCAAGCACGAGTGCACGTTGCGGTTGCTCATGCTTTTTAAGAACCAAGAGGTATTTGTAGGTCAGGTACTTTTTCAAAAGGTTGGACCTTTTTGTGACAAATTCCAGAATAGGGGTTCATTTAGTGACAGAAATTGTAAACAATGGAGGATTTGGGTGACAATTAGGCGATGACTTTTCTCGACGATATATGGCACGTAGACAACGACGTAGTAGAGTTAATTGGAAATGTAGCCCTTCCCCAAATGCGGTTCAGGAAAGCAAATTGTACTTGGCCTTGCTGTTAAAACCCAATGTTATATTGTCTTTTTATTAAAAATTTAGGTTTCATTTGGGTTCATCCACAAATGAGAGAGAGAGAGAGAGATAAAAGGCACTTAAAGTACTTCAATGGGCCTGACGTCAACATCGATTATCAAAGTTTCTTTGTTCAGTTCCACGGTTGAGGAATTGTACCACATCGGAATCTAACAGTGTAAACTGTAAATTGTGTTTTATCATGTTTATAATGGCTATCGTGAGCAATAACAGAGTTATTGGAGTTATCCTGACGCTGTGCTTTCTTCCGAGGCCTTCATATCAATTACAATGGTAAGCTTTATTTTATTTAATTGTTCGTTTGTCGGGGGGGGGGGGGGGGGGGGGGGGGGGGGAGGTATGGGCGGGTGTTTGTTTGTTTGTTTGTTTTGAAGTTTGTTTTGATGTTTGTGTGTAAAAGTGGTGAATTTGGCACATTTTGATTGAGATATACAGGGTGTCCCCAAAAAATGTTAACACTCCGGGTACATAAGATATCTTAAAAGGACGGGAACACACGGGTCAAATTTTGATGTATTATGAAAGCCGAGTAAATAAGCGATATGCTTCACCAAACATGAGGAAGCAAAATCGGCTTGGTCCAATCCTCTCAGTATGAAAGTAAAGCTTTTAAAATGCACGAAGCAAGAAGCAACATGATTAAGTCACACACACACACATCAGTTAATCTCTTCTTTGTACTTTTCAACGCATTCTTTCGATTCTTTTCAAGCTTAAATTGATTTATGGTTAATTTCAGTGCAATACTAGTTTTATTTCAGTGCAATATTAGTTAATTTATTTAATTGGATGGACCATTTCAACAAAGAACATGAAATGGTTCAATTTCAATTTTAAAGACTGCTTTACTGACAGCTACCCATTGCACATGGAAAAAGAGTATAGAACTTGAACTCACGACAAAATACCTGTATAATTTATGTGGAATATATTTATTTATGTCTTTTAAATGCAAATGAAAGCTTATTCACTCAGCTTTCATAATACCTCAAGATTAGACCCGTGTATTCCTGTCCTTTTAAGATATCTTATGTGCCCGGAGTGTTAACTTTTTTGGGGGGGGACACCCTGTATTCTATCCATATTCTCAAGCAAGTGGCTGAACATTAAAACAAGTGATGGCTTCAAATGTGATATCGTTAGAAAGAAAAACACATCAGCTTTTAAATAGTATCACGATATATTTGAACAATTTGGGATTGAAAAAAAAATCCGAACTTTTTTTGAGGGGTTTAATAAAGGTCATAATATCAAAACCTATTTATTCAATGTCGAAGTGGGTGAATCTGATAGTATTCGTATAACGTGCTATTCTTGTCATTGTTTTAACTATTTCAGTACATGTGAATGCATATGTCGAACGGATGGAGATACGCTATCTCAAGTATCATCAACTGATCAAGGTATATTTAATTCATTTTCAAAGCCTTCTGTTGTCATCAAAATGAACGGATAGTCGATTCATAACCGTTGACCACTTGTCATGACTGTAACATTTTATAGCTACGTTCACACAGTCGTTATTCAAAAGTGTAACTTACGCTAAAAGCAATAACAATTCCACAAATAGTGTTGTTACTCTGACCGCGTGTTCACACACGCTTTACTCCTATCGCTACGCCGCGTAACTTACGCCGATTATCAGCTTTGCCGGTGTAAGTGTCGAAATAGGCAGCATTCCTTGCTTTAACCTTTGTATTACAAATCGCATATCACTAAAAATGGTTTTGTGTTGATGCGTGTTCTGATATTTTGGAATTAAATTTAGAAGAGAAAAAAAGGATAATTATATTGTTCGCATTTATAGAAATAAAAATTGACTATGCACATCATCATAATGTCTTTTAAATTGTACAACAAAAAGCTTCTGCAAATAGTCTGCCTAAACAAATGTATCGAGATTTTATTTAAAAACACCATTTCGTTATACTACCGCCGCACAACACACAGCAAGGTCGCGAGCTTGTAAAACGTTATATCGTACATGTGGCACATCACACACCAAGGTCGCGATCTTGTAAAAGATCACACTTCCGCGCGATTAGCGCAAGTACCGTTCACACAGCCATTTACGCCAGGCGGGGCTACGCTGACCTTGCTTACTCCTCGCTACTCCTGCTTAAAAGCAGGAGTAAATCGACCGGATTAAGGCGGCGTAACTTACGCTTATCATCGTTCAGACAGTCACTACTCCATCAGTTATGCGATTGCTACTCTAAACCACCGCAACTCTTCCTTACGCCGTCCTTACTCCGCCTAGTCTGAACTTTCATTTGACGGGAGGCAGGGAATTGATATATTAATTTGGTAATTGATACAAAAGTTTCTATGCTTAGCTGTGTCTTTGACTACAGTCTTCAAAAATGGTAATAAATAGGGTTAATATATAAAATATCAAAAAATTATATATTAATTTCTTCTCTTCAATTTGAAGATATTGTTCTTGGAGATCGGTTAACAATTAAGAAACCTACATCGAAAAGAATGAGACAAAGTGCAACTTTCATTGAGATTTCTTTGTGTACGAATCTAAAGGAAGTGAAAGATGTTATACTCACTGTTTAATGACGTTTCACTACCACGCAGGTAACTTCATTAGACTGGCAACTCTGATTCCTGCTCACTGGGTGTTTATAGCTACTGATACCCGTCGTAGAGGGCGTGGGCAGGATGAGTTGATCATAGATTTTATGCAGGTTGTAGGCCCCCTCGATCTTGATAAGTGTATTTGATTCTCTCCTCGTGATCCAGAAAGCTTCCTTTATCTAGTGGTCTAGTGCGATTCACGGTCTATTACATGTCCCTCCTCCTAGTCTATATTATGATTTGTGGCCGCTACATGTTCGGTGATAGCAGATTTAAATTTGTCGGTGGTTGACGTTTTTCTCGCGGCTCTGGTGTATGGCTTAGCTCCATATTTATTGACCTCTTTCAGATGCTCTTGAAGCCCGACTACAAAAGAACGGGCCCCGTCTCACAAATGAAGGTTTTGGAACAGACCCTCTAAGTCTAAGGGCTCTTGCCCAAACACAAGTAGAGGAAAGCTCAGTACCCATTCAGTAAGGTGTTAATAACCGATTCGTTGTCACTCCTTTTACAGGGATACTAAGAGATTTTTTGAAGGCTGCACCCTCAATTAGGACAAAATCTGGGATTTCTACATTTTTATAATTGTATTACATACACAAAGTTACAGCTGGAAGGATTAAGAAAAATCAGTTTTCTTTGTGCAATAAAACGTCGTTTCAAAATATTCTATCCGGACAGCATTTTATGGTAATTGGAAAATAACGACATTCAAATAAGTATTTGGTATCTGTTAATTCTTTGTCACCATAATCGGGAACTGTCACTGTGGCCGAGTGGTCTAAGGCGTTGGTGTATGACTTGTATTAGCTATGAAAAAGTTAATAACCAAAAAAATGTCATATCTAAAACGATCAATGTCATTTCATTTTGTTTCAGAAGACACCATATTCCCAGCCTTTTGTCTAAACAAAGTAGACTTTCCTGACTGTGGATCCGGCTATTCAGATTGTCGAGGTTTCAAAGAGTGCTGCTGGATGGACGCTAATAGTACTTTGACATGTAAAAGCGGGCCTAGAAAACGATGTGAGCGATATGAAAATGATGATGAATGCTATCACAAACGTGCTCTGAATTGTGTTTGCATCTCACCTGATTACTCATCGAGTAATTCCGAATATTACTCAAATAGTGACTCTCAGTTTGAGTACTACTCATCCGTTTCATCATCTTATGATGGCGAACCATCAGATAAGTAAGTTGTAAAGGGAGGCACCTTGTAGTACCATTAAATTGCCTCCAATTAAAAAAAGCTGCGCTTGGCACTTACTAACTGCGCTTGGTACTTTTGCACCCGTAGCCAGAGAGTGCAGTGGCGTAGCAAGAGGGGGGGGGGGGGGGGGGGGGGGGGGGGGGGGGGGGGGGCATCGCCTCCAATATTGGAGTCGTGTCGGTTGAGATTGTCACTGTCGGTTATCGTGCTCGATTTTTCTCGTCGGTTTGGTGGATCATGTCGTAACCCCTACCCCCCGCTCTCAAATGTCTGACCGACGGCACCCCCACTCTCAAGTTTCTGACTCGATGCGGCAACCCCCTGCTCTCTCTCTAATGTCTCTTCGTCCTTGTAGGGTCACTTTTATTTGTCGCCCCCCCCCCCCCCCCCCCCCGCCCCAATATGAAAAACTGTAGAGAGAGAGGGGGGGGGGGGGGGGGGTCGCTCCCCTAATATTCGAGTCGTGTGTCGGATGAGATTAACACTGTCTGTTTATCGAGCTTGATCTTTCGCGCCGGTTTGGAGTACACCACGCCATTGCCCCTCCCTTGCAAGTTGGGGGGGGGGGGGGGGGGTCGCCCAACCAATATTTGAGTCGTGTTCATTTGGCAAGGGGAATCATGGAATTATGAAGGTCAAATGTACAAAGATAGTTTTTTAATTTTATTCGCGAGCTGCGCGCGCACGTGCTCTCAAAAAAGAGTAGTATTAGTTATTTCAAAAGCTTGTTTATGACGAAATTTACCTGAATCATGGCAAAATTAGCGCGCATTTCTTTAGTCAGTAATTTCTTGAAGTCAAGTTGTCGGTTTAGTTTTAATTCTTGCCCCTCCAATATGAAAAACCTATCTACGCTACTGCCGGCGAATAGTAGTTGACAAATTTGCTTCAACTCGCTCTCCGATGTCCGTCGACGTCGGCGCTATAGGCTCTATTGCGCAAGTACAAGCAATGCCAGCTGGTATCCACCGACGTAGACGGACCAACGGCATAGTTTTTGTATTGCGCATGAATTTTTTTGGACACCCTATAGTGACTGAGCTAAACTCGATGATGTGCGCGCTGATCTCGGTATACAGTGGTCAACAAAAGTAACTATACAGGTAATAAATGGACAATTTCTTATTAGCCCGATGGACGATTACATAGATATGATGATCAGTTGGAGAATTTTATCATGCAATTATACTCAATGATACACTTAAGACCAATTTAATATAAAATATTTTAAAACTATCCACAATCATGCATACACAGTTGCAAAAATTAGTCAATCAATCAATCAATCAATCAATCAATCAATCAATCAATCAATCAATCAATCAATCAATCAATCAATCAATCAATCAATCAATCAATCAATCAATCAATCAATCAATCAATCAATCAATCAATCAATCAATCAATCAATCAATCAATCAATCAATCAATCAATCAATCAATCAATCAATCAATCAATCAATAGGGTGAGTCAAAAAGAAGTTTACCCGGATTGGTGATGTTTAAAAAACAAACAAATGACACTCGAGAGTTCAGTAAAGCATATATTTAACAAGCATTCTCTCCTGCTTATTAGGAAAAAGGAATGACACAAATTGAGCATTGCTAAGAGGAGTTATGTCTATTTTAATAAAGGTACTCATTTTGCAAGCTGTCCACGGAATACTTGACCAAACAAATGTAAAGTATGCATTTTAGCTGCGTACTTCCCTATTGACCGAGATTGGTGATGTTTTTCAAAACAAATAAACGACACTTAAAAGTTCAGTAAAGCATTTATTTACCAAACATACTCTGCTGCTCATTAGAGAAAATCAATGAAGCAAATGGATCATTCCTAAGAGAAGTTATGCCTGTTTTACTGAAAGCGCTCATGTTTGTACAGTAGCTGTCCATGGATTGCTTACTTTACATTTGTTTTGTCAAGTATTCCGTGGACAGCTTGTACAATGAGTACCTTTATTAAAATAGGCATAACTCCTCTTAGCAATGATCAATTTGTGTCATTCTTTTTTCCTAATAAGCAAGAGAGAATGCTTGTTAAATATATGCTTTATTGAACTCTCGAGTGTCATTTGTTTGTTTTCTAAAACATCACCAATCCGGGTATACTTCTTTTTGACTCACCCTGTAGATAATTAGGTTCAACATTATTTAATGTCCCTTTCTTGAAAGACACTTTACACATTTTGGTAAATGCAATATTCTTTTATAGTGGTTTTGCCATCGGTCTAGGAGTAGGCATTGGAATATGTGTGTTGATTGTTGCACACATCGCTTTGTTAGTCTACTGTCGATTAAAAGGAAGAGGAGAAGGACAAGGGAAAGCCCAGGGTACCCTACCGATGGGAACTCTACCGAGTACTGATGCTAACAGGTGGGTATCAACAACTATTGTTATTATCCAGATATCAATTCATCAGACTTTGTGCTATCATGCCCTTCAACAAGTTCATAGCTGCAATTCAATGTTATGACTAACCAGAAAGAGAAGTTAAATGAGTCAACAAGATTCGAACTGGCGACGATATAAAGGATCCTAAAATGATCGACGATTGACTGACGGTTCTGTACATTGTGACCTAATTCAAATCGATGTCAATAGTACAACTTATTCAATTTAAGTGATTCTTGGCCCTATATTGTTCAAATTATTGAAGAGTGTCAAGACGAAAAGAATTAGGTCAAAACTTTAAAACTTTGGTTAATCTACAATCTGTATTAATTGTCTATACAGGCAAGGTGATAATGAAGAATATGCAGAGATAGATTCTTATATAGGAGACGCCACCATGAGAGGTACGTAAGAAAGAGTAAAACGGACATCTGGAAACTCGGTTCTACATATCTATACGTCAACTCCAATGAGATAGCGGCAATGGTGCAATACTTTTACTAGATGCATTTTGTTACAAACAGGCTACGAACAAAATGTCACTCGCTGTATGTAAGAACAACCATTTGTATTGTAATATTTATATAATATTGGATGGCTTTGAGGGTGATACAAGAAAATATTGCACGAGCTATAAAAAATATTCCACGAGTCGGAGACGAGTGCAATATTTTTTATAGCGCGTGCAATATTTTCTTGTATCACCCGAAAATAAGACATCCAATATTATTATTATTATGTAAAGGGTTCAACAAAAGAAAGTATACCACTTTGTTTATGTCATTTTGAGTAATTTTTAATTTGTTGTTGACCAAACAGGCTAGATAGGCATTTAGATGAATCTTTTAGGCATAATTTGATACCAAATTTGCCCCCTAACAACAAAGATAAATCATGATTAGCACCATTTAAAGGAAAATATCCCACTTTCAAAAGTCGCATTTCCAATACACAGCACGAGAAGATTTGGTTAATCTGTCCATGTTCTACCCATCCATAACATTCCTTTACATTCAAATCCTTCACCCATGCATCAGTTTACATTTGAATTAGCCCGCGCATTGAGGGATATGCGCGGTGATCAGTACGGGATAAACACGGCATATGTGTGTGTTAACAATTGGCCCTTTCTTCTCGTGGTGTGTATTGGAAATGCGACTTTTGAAAATGGGATATTTTCCTTTAAATGGTGCTAATCATGGTTTATCTTTGTTGTTAGGGGGCAAATTTGGTATCAAATTATGCCTAAAAGATTCATCTAAATGCCTATCTAGCCTGTTTGGACAAATACAAATTAAAAGTTACTCAAAATGACATAAACAAAGTGGTATACTTTCTTTTGTTGAACCCTTTATATCAGGCTTTTACCCATAGTTGCGTTGCGTGTTGGTTTAATTGTATTTGCAGAATCTTTGTTCCGCAAAAGTTCGTTAAAATCATCATCACTTCTCCCGAAAATCTGCGGTGGTTCCGACATTTTGCAAACTTGTTGATTTGTTGTTTTTCGTAGTGGTTCCCCACGTAAGCCTGCTTCATTAAGCCGATAACACGTATTTGCGAAACCCATGCAATCAGCGAAAATTAGTCTCGACTGCATGCTTAATAAACGCTAATGTTGCGGTAGCTCCTTTGTATACAATAGTATAGACGAATATTCGTAACGAACAAATAATGGGTATGAGACTAAAAAAAATTGGACGGCAATATTGTTAGAATATTGGATGCATCCGGGTACTTTGGTTAAACAATATTGAATACACAGTTTTATAGTACCGTTAAAAAGCCTGATATAAATAATAATCAATTATAGTTGTGAGTTATGAAAATATTTGTTGATATTTTGAATTATAACTTAATAGCTATAAATAGATACAAATGCTGTAATCTGATTGGTTATTAAGCATTTGGCAACCAAGCAATATCAAAACGTATTGCGTTGTAATTAACATTGCTAACAGGCGATATATCCCGTATTGCGTTGTTGGCAGAATACCAACTCTGATTGGTTAAATTGAGATTTGGGTTGATCCATTATTACTTTGAGGGGTTATGATGGTGGTGGATGGGGAAAAAGGGTGACGGTAAGGGTTGGGTTATGGGTGTGCAATGGAGGAGAGGGGTTAATAAGATTTCTTTTTGGTGGTTCCATGTATCATTTAGGTGATTCCCAATGTTTTGGGTTCCAAGTTATGTAAGTGCTCACTGAGTATATGTCGGGGGTTGGGAAGTATTAAAGTGGAATAAGTGGTCCTGAGCAACATTTTGGTGGTTCTCAGTGTTTTGGGTTCCAAGTTGTATAAGTGCTCAATGAGGATTGAGGAGTTGGAATGAGAATGAGTTGTGCTTAATAAGGAAAGTCTGGGTTGACAAAGTGACCCATTATGGTTGTTCCCTGTGTCATTATGGTGGTTCCCTGTGTCATTATGGTGGTTCAATGTGTCATTTTAGTGGGTCCCAGTGTTTCGGGTCCCAGGTGGTTTAAATGGTCAATAGTTGGGTTATTGGTCATCAGGGATATAGTCAATGAGCTCAAGGGTGGGTTGACATACACAACTTGGAACCCAAAACAGTGGGAACCGCCGAAATGACATTTTGTCGACCTATATCTTTATTTATCACAACACAGCCCAATGAAATAAAAACCACATGAATTAAGCACTTGCACCATTCCGAACCAACAAAACAATACGAATCACTGAACAAAATGGACAATTTATTTAACCCAACTCCTCCTAATACACTGGGAACCACCAAAATAACACTGGGAACTACCAAAATAACACTGGGAACCAGCAAAGAAGACAATTTTTCAACCCCTCCTTAAACAACTTGGAGCCCACAACACTGGGAACCACCAAAATTACACTGGAACCACCAAAAAGACATGTTAACCCCCACACACTTTATCCCCTTCCAACCCATAATCCAAAACCTACCGCTACCCATCCACCCATCACCACTACCACCAACCCCTGAAAATGATAATGGATCAAGCCAAATCTCTATTTAACCAATCAGAGCTGTTATTCTGCCAACAGCGCAATACGGGATATATCGTCCTGGTAGCACATACATGTACAGGATATATTAGGGATTTCCGGCCTCATGCGATATGGCACCCAACCATAGGTATCATCCCGTATTGCGTTATCAAACAGTGGATAACTAATAATACAGTATGCCTAGTTTATTAACCTCACAATATGAATCTAAAATGGTAAACAAAATACACTTATTTGATAAATACTTTGTCTTATTCAGCTGTGGCCAATCAAGCTTACAGCAGCTCAGATGTTGTTATTGCTCCTGGTCAATCTAACCAAGCATATACAAGCTTGAATGATCCAGCCATCAACTCTCATCAGTACAAATCTCTGAAGAAACCAAACCAAGATCTTGGGGATGGGGAATACGCGGATCCTGAGAAATACACGGAACCTCCAGTCCTCCCTCAGAGGAACTTCAACGCTATTGATGACGAAGACGATGATGATGATGATGATTACGTAAGCCAGGGAACACCGGAACCAGCAACGAACAATGATGATGGCAGAGAATATTATACCTTAGATTCTACAGACCCTTCCAGTGATAATGCCAATAGCTCAGCCCAATCCAACCCCAAAGAGCCCCCAACCTCTTCAAGTGATTATGTCTCTGTAGATACCCAGGACCATCTCAATTCCAAATCTCCATCTAGTGATTATGTATCCGTTGATGTTCCAGATCATCCAAGCCCCATTTCTCCATCAAGTGATTATGTAGGCCTATCCGTTGATGCTCCAGACCCTCCCAGCCCCAATTCTCCACCCAGTAATTATGTCTCTGTCGATAGTCCAGGAGAGGATGATATCTCTTCCGATTATGTGGCTGTTTAACTGACGTGCAGGAATTTTTGAAATTTGTGTCAAACGATTATATATTGGGTATTTTAGACAAACATTGGTGTTTTCCACACCTTCCCGCCAAGTTTCTCCTGAATTCCCCAAAATAAACCTTTGTAATTAGAATTGATACAAACCGCGTCCCAGCTTTTAAAGCATGTTTGGCAGTTCCCAATTTGTAGGCAAACTTGTGCCCTGGTTATTTATACCTTTTTTGTCGTCTAGAATACTCCATTGAAATTTATTAACAGATCTTATAATTCGTCGCTGTTCTGACATAACGACACATCACCTTACTTAATTCCGTTGTGATGTGTCGTTATGTCAGAACAGCGACGAATTATACACTCATATACACTCTCAAAACAGGTATTAAATAACCATGGGTTAAAAGAATGTTGGTTAAAAAGTATACAACACTGGTTAAAGATGAAGCGTTGGTTAAAAATTACTTTTAATACTGCGTTGGTTAAAGAGTAAAAAATAATTAATTTTTAGTTTATTCAACGTTGGTTAAGGCATCATGATTTTAACCAACAATAGGTCATAACAAGATTCCCGCCAAAGAATTTCATTGGCGAGGAAAATATTTTGCGCATATTATTTAGACCACGTCAGAATTTGTATATGAAATCAATCGTGTTATTTTCCGCCCCTGGTATTTACATTGGCGCTCTTCAATTGGCATCATGTTGCCAAACTAATATTGGACCAATATTGGTTTTACATGGCGCTCTTCAATTGGCATTATGTTGGCAACCATTAATTGTTCCATAATGGGCACATTATACCAGGGCGGAAAATAACACGATCGATTTCATATACAAATTCTGACGTGGTCTAAAAATTGCGGCCGCTGTTGGAAGTTATCGCTTCCCGGCCTCGTGGCTAGGATCTTGTGCCTTGTCCTGTCCCTTGTTGGTCCTGGCCACGGGTTGGCGCCAATATCGGGCCAATGAAACATCAATATTGTAATGTTGTATGGGTTAAAGTTTAGCAAAAAAAGAAAAAGAAGTCTAACCAAATTTGTAACCAACCACAGGTTAAAGTTTAACCAACAGCTGTTGGTTACAGTTTTTTTCGGAGTAGCGGACCTTTTTTTTTATTCGGACTAGCGGTCCGTCGGACTAGCGGACCTTCGGACTAGCGGTCCGTCGGACTAGCGGATCAGTTCCAAAATTTTAACCAACATGGTTAAAGATTTTAACCTTTGTTCTGAGAGTGTATAGTAAAAACATATTTGTAAAAACAGAGTAAAACCATATCATTTGGAACAGAGTGCTCGATACTTACAAGTAGAGGGTAATATATTTGTAAAAATGTAGAATTAGAAGTAAAACTAACGTATCACTGTTTTATCATGTTGACAACTCACCTATAAATGAAACAGAGGAAGACGACGACATTTCTTCTAATAATGTAACAATGTTACTGTAATAATTCATATATATTCTTGTAAATCATACTATAGTGTGAATCATAAACATTGTAAAGGGATTGAAACGGCCATTGGCCTTGATGTCTGCATCGACCCACACAATTGTTATTGTTTGTATAAAAGTAAAATGTGACAAATTTTGTAATCTGACCCTTTTTCACTATTCCAAATGGGATTAACACAGTAAAGACATCAAGACATAACCGTTACTGTAGCATGATTGAATTTAGCCTTGCCATCAAGGCCTTCTTATTTGTAAAACCAGTTCACTATCCAAAACAGTATTTCACACTTTCACCAGGCAATGATGTTACCCCATCCAGTATCCACCTGTTATTACCCATCACTGATAGGCCAGAAAGTTTGGTTGCAGTGGCGGCCAGCGGTTGGTGTATTGGGAGCTCAGTGTTTGACAGGAAAGAGCCTAGGGTGTAGTTATGTTTTGTCAAAATATCCATCAATGAAACAGTTACTAAATATACATGTCATTGTCATGAATGATAAGTGTGTGGTGTATGTCATGACCCTATATGAGGACACGGCATCTCTCACACATTGTCCCAAATACATACATGTAGGGTCAATGAGATATGCACTAGCTCTACAAAATATTATAGTTTTGAATCAATGGAAAATATGACTTGTACCAGGAATTGGGAGAGAGAGGGTAGTGAGTCTGAGACTTGAAATCAAGTCTAGATTGAATTGTAGTCTAAGGCTACATACATAACTTTTACTAAACATAGCTACGTACAAAACACTTATACGTGCTTTTTAAGGACTAGTTTACAGTGAGGCCTTATCATGATATAATAAGGAATAATTGACATGCTATTAACATTGTCCCACTCTTGATATTTTCTGGAAAACTAATACCGTAGAATATATTTTCTAATTTTCGAAGCTGTAATAATCTTTAAGGCGCAAAAAATAAAATAATGTAAATATATGTTTATATACAATGTACATGAACGATAAGGTGTTGATGTAAAACTGTTAGTATAATTTGATCCAGGTATAGTGTACAATTTGCATACAGTTCTCAATAAATGTAACTTAAATGTATATTAAAGGTATACCGCAGACCTTGTTCACTGCACATGAATGGGCGATTTGATTTCCTTTGGTCATGTCTCGTGATATTAATAGGAGTTAAATGATATTGAATGGCAATGGGAATATAACCGTACAATGACTATGATTGACCGAGCAAGTACTATACAACAATCTAGTTTAGGCAACAACAATAAAAGCCTTGTTCTACGGGCGGCCAAACCTCTCAGGTATAGTCGGGCGGTTTTTTCTTCATCACTCTCGAGGCATGCTCGAGGAAACGTTAATTTCAAAGTTGACCAAAATTGTCAAAACATTTCAAAATGTAAAACTAAAAATGGAAAAGCTTGTTTTAATTTCTAAATCCATCAATATTTGTTAATCAAATTGGGTATACATGTTATATATCTATTACCGATCACTCTTATGATGGGAAAATAATTGTCGGACATTGCTCATTTGCATATCAATGACTTGAATAGATAATTAGCTAATTTGCATATTTAATGAGCTTATGAAACTAAATTATAGTTTAAAAGATTGGGTATCGTACAGTTAGCCATAATACTAAGTTTGATTGCAATACACCATTCACATCTGGATTTATAACATTTACGCATATTAATTAGCTAGACTTAGTCACTTTTTTGATTGCAGTCAGTAAAACTGGTCAAAATGACCAATTTCACTAGGTTATTTTAGCTTAATGCAATATAATGTTACCATTTTTTAAATTTAACATGGTATATAGATATTCAAATGTTAAAGAAACATGTGTAAATGGTGTTTTGAATGTTACATTATTAACAAATTGAGCTCTCTAAATCCTGCTAAATTATATTTGTGGGCATTGTTACTGTTTTTGGCAGGTTTTCGGCCATTTTCCGAGTGTCTCAAAACACCGTACCACAAGAATGCATTGACCGATTGTCATAATTCTTTTTGGAAAATAAATTTTTCATTGCAATCTTTCATTTGAATCCAATTTTGTACATGTCTCAATCATTTGAATGTTATGTGTGCTATGCCTACTAATAGGCAGATTATTGATTTACTGTAAGCGACAATCACCCACCGATATACTTCTAGCCCTTTTCCCTTTTCTTTTCAAGTGTTATCCTTTGTATTTCTCTTGTTCCCATCTTACTCCAGAGCATGTTATATCCGGTAACTGGCCACTTGAAAGATAACAGGCCTCCAAACAGCATGTTATCTTTAATTGGAAAAATAATAGGATGTGCAAGGGGTGCAATGAAGTGTGATGGCCAGTTACCATAATGGTCATGTGTTTTAAGCTCGCCTCCTTTCGCGTTACACACGGATTTTGGCTTTCGCGACATGATTTTAACTTTACACATTTATATTTGCTTGTATACCCCCTGAGGTAGTAAAAGTATACAAGGGAAATTGCACGAGGAAACCAAATATGCCATTCAAATTATAGTACGACCAAGAACTAAAATGGTATGATCGGAAATGTTCGGAAAAATATCAGAGTTTTTTAATTTTTAATTTGAGATCCATATATTCTTTTTATATCTACCCCTATCATTATCTTTTTAACATATTTGAATTCATTATGAAATTACCCATTAGATGATATATAATTGTCAAAGTTACTACGTCGGTATGGTAATTATACCGGCTAGTGAATATGTCAAATTTTTATTTTATATATTTTTAGAATTTTCAGAAATATTTGTTTAAGGATGAACCCTTCCCTGATAAAAACTGCATTCCTGAATTTCTCTAGTTACAAGCTTTCCAAAAATGTATACTTTTGCTATCATAGGTTGAGAACTTTTTCTGTTATAGTCATTTTTAAAAATCCGGTAAATTGAGGCTGATTATTCATGTTGACTGTGTAGCGAATAGGAAGAAAGCTGATGATCATTGTCTTATCCATAATTAATTAGTTGACAAGCCTGTTGAACCACATACTTAAATACTACTAAATATCCTTTGAAATGGGACGAAAATGGTGTTTGTGACATTAGGGGATGACTAGTTATTGTAAAAAGAACAAATCATGGGATTATCCCATTGAGTTTGTACAGGCGGCACCCCTTCCGGCGGCACCCCTTCCAGCACCACCCCTGGTCCCCAAACATCAAACAGCTGTATATCCCTTTCTGTATTAGCTATACAATTGCCATTTGGCAGGCAGATAGCTTGTTATTAGGGCTTTAAAATGATACCAAATTTGTTAAGATAGCTTTTGTGGTTTAAAAAATAGTTGAGGAAAATGACAGCATGAAGCTAAAAAATGTTACAGCACCACCGTATTGGGAGGCGAGTTCATAACGCGTGACCCTATACTAAAAACTTTTTCTTTTCAACCCGTGGAGAGTATGACAGGTAAAGCCTGTGTGCCGTATTGATATATATAATATATATAATATAAAGCAGCATTTATTAAGCGCCTAATCAAAAGTGGTCAAAGCGCTGTACAAAATAGTAATATCTTAAAATACACAAAAACACTCAAACTTATTGCAACATATTATTATACTGTACAAAGTAAAAAGGGCCTATACATACACAAAATATGACAGCACAATATACAAAGCTAAAAAAACAGAATGGAATCCGTGAGGCGGGGGATTAATGCTTAGGAAACAGATGAAATTTGAGAGCCTTTTTGAACTTATGAATAGTAGAACAATTGCGGAGTGAGGCAGGTAGAGAGTTCCATAGACGTGGAGCAATAGCGTAGAAGGCTTTGTCTCCAAGAGCACGCTTCGTGCGAGGGATTGTGAGAAGTAATTTGTCATCACCTGACCTCAGGTTAGGTCTATTTTGTATGTACGGAGTGAGAAAGTTTGTCAGGTATATAGGAAGAAGGCCATGAAAACTTTTGAAGGTGAACAACATGAGTTTGTATGTAATCCTTGATGTAATGGGTAACCAGTGTAGCTCTCTAAGGAGGGGTGCAGACGAATCCATTCTGTTTGATCTAAAAATTATTCTTGCAGCCCTGTTCTGCAGTGTTTGTAATTTGTTGCGATCTTTCGCTGATATGCCATAAAGTAAAGAGTTTGAATAATCCAAACGAGATAAAACCAGTGACCGGACTAGATGGTGACAGCTATCAACAGTAATAAAACGACGTATTCTATAAATATTCCTGAGATGAAAGTTCACTGTTTTAACATGTGCAGTCATGGACATAGTGCGATCAAATACGACACCCAGATTTTTGATTGTTGGAGATGGCTGTATTACAGTGTCACCAATTGTGATGGTAATGTCATTAATGAATTTGCACTTGTAATTTGACGATGCGATGAAAAACTCAGTTTTGTCTTGATTGAGCTTGAGTTTGTTTTTAGTCATCCAGTCACTGATTTCATTTATACAAGATGTGAGTCGAGCAACAGATCTTTCAGCGTCTCCGCTAATCTTGGGATCAAATGACAGGTACAGTTGGACATCATCCGCATACAAATGATATTTAATGCCATGTTTACGGATTATATTACCAATATCACTAGTGTACATCGTAAAGAAAAGTGGCCCAACAACAGAGCCCTGGGGAACTCCAAATCTAAGATCATGTGTTGTAGATCCCCAACACGAACACGAAACGAACGGTTCTGTAAGTAAGAACGAATCCAACTAAGAGCCTTGCCACGGATACCAAAGGTGGAAGAAAGCCGCCGCAACAAAATACAATGATCAACCGTGTCAAACGCGGCAGAGAGATCAAGTAACACGACCGCAATAGCTTTGTTTTCATCAATGGCTCTCAGAAGATCAGTTCTCACAACACAGAAGGGCTGTTTCAGTGCTGTGTAGCTCTTTATAAGCAGACTGGGAAGCTTTCTTGAAGACCATGGACATTGAGGTGGTCTTTTATTTGGGCGCAAATGATTTTTTCCATGATCTTGGACACATAGCTAAGGTTAGATACAGGTCGGTAGTTCTTAAGAACCTGTCTGTCCAGAGTAGGTTTCTTGAGAATAGGGGTCACAACCGCGTCACGGAGTTGTGTGGGGAAAATACCACTACTGAACGATTTGTTGATAATATTTGTCAGTGGAGCTACAAGCTCAGCAATATTTTCCTTTAACAACCACATAGGCAATGTGTCAAGAATACACGATTTTGAAGGTGTCGACATAATTATATATATTACAAACCTCATCAGAAGTCACATTATAAAAAGCATACATTGATTTACCACACATTTTGATCAACCGTAACAATGCCACCGGCCGATTATCCAACAACCAGGCCATCGACGGGTGAATTGGCACTACCGCTACCAGTAATCAATAATTTGCCGATCTGCAGTCTGAGTCCCCGTGTTGAAAATAAAAATGTGAAAATGAAAATCAGACTTGACATTTAGGATTGTAACTTCCTTAATAATCAGCCATTCTTAGCGTGTAATATCTCAAATTCAAGACGAGAAATTTCTCAACATGTTTATAATTTAATATGTTTATGTAGCAGTTATACTGTTAGAGTTATCAGCACATTAATTACATGGTCAGTTACTTTTTGAGATGACTGTAGTGGCTCTCTGATAGACATTGGATGACGCTCTATGTTCATCGCGGGTGGATTCCCCTTCCCAGACATTAGGATTTTGAAGACAACAATGTAGCAATTAAATATTCTCCTTCCTTGTCATCATCAATCCCAAGATCATCATCTTCTCTTCTCTTTATCTTACTCTGTTACTGCTTGCTTTACATAATGGGAAAGGGGAGGAGTTTTTCAAAAACGGAACTACAAATAAATGTACATTTTACACAAAGGACCTTTTTCAGACTTGGGGGGGGGGGGGGGGGGGGGGGGGCATCATTTCAATACATCTCTTCACACCATGCAAAGAAATCTTGGAATGAGGCAGCAGTAGTTCAGCGAGTGCATTATCAGCTGGTTATATCCGTGACATGTACCATGTTTACTGGTAATAGTCTGTATCTGAGACTAATATACTGTAAAACCACTTAATTTCGCTAGCAATTTAATTTCGCTAGGAGATCCAATTCGCTAAATTAAATTGCCACCAGCTATATTAATCATAATGGTCATATAAACTTAGTATAGGAATATAGACGATGGTACTTATTAGTGAAAGTTGATTTCCGCAAAAGTTTGACCAAATGCTAATTCACTAAATTATGTTTTCCTTGTAAAATTATAATTTGTGTTAGCTTGAAAAATAGAACTCGTTTGAACGACCAATGCAATAAAAACGTGTGCATACTGACCGTGAACTATAATGGTTTTTTGACAGGATATTTACCACTACAATTGTTGCGTTATTTGTAGCGAGTTATAATAAAAGCTGCTTGCTTGACAAGTATATTGCACTTGAGTTACCGAGCTTGTATTTTGCTGACTGTTCACTGATGCAGTGATTATTTTCACAAATGTATTCTGTTTTATGCCTCTTATTTCAGTGAATAGTTTGATCAATCATTTGATTACTTTTCGCCCAAAATAAAAAGGTTAATATCATAAACATCCATATTAACTATAACTCCAACTATACATTCAACTATAAATCTGTGTCCATGCTCACCAGAATATAACTCTCAAATCTGCTGTAGAGTGGTTATGATTGGCCCAAACCACAGATGGTGGCCCAAACCAACTTCGACCCAGAGCAGGCTCAGGAATGATCCCACAATACATTGCAAACCAACAAAACACGCCAAAACACAAGTTCTTCAACATATTTTTGACCTAATGATGCCCGCAGCACTGGATGTCAATCTAACACAGCACATATCCATTTTGTGGGTCTCCAATTGCCTTACTTTTCCGAAAAAGGGGTCGGGACTGACAAAAATGGAAGGTTGTAACAGACAAATCACTACAATACACTTGCTGCTTTCTATGCGGAGCAATTTAACCAGATTTATGCTAACGAATCCAATACAGTCATCACAATAAGTAACCGACCAGGTAATAAATGTGCTGATAACTCTTAAAGTATAACTCCTACATAAACATATTGAATTATAAACATGTTGAGAAATTTCTCTTCTCTTCTTGAATTTGAAATATTACACGCTAAGAATGGCTGATTATTAAGAAAGTTACGATCCCAAATGTACTGGCAAGTCTGATGTTCATTTTCACATTTTCATTTTCAACACGGGGACTCAGACCGGCAAATTATTGATTACTGGTAATGGTAGTGCCAATTCACCCGTCGATGGCCTGGTTGTTGGATAGTCGGCCGGTGGCATTGTTACGGTTGATCAATACGGCACACACGCTTTTACCTGTCGTACTCTCCCCGTGTTGAAAAGAAAATGTTAAAATGAAAATCAGACTTGCCCTAACGTTTGGGATCGTAACTTCCTCATTAATCAACCATTCTTAGCGTGTAATATTTCAAATTCAAGAAGAGAAATTTCTCAACAACTTATTACTAAATATGTTTATGTAGGAGTTATACTTTTAGATTTATCAGCATGTTTATCACCTGGTCAGTTACTTATTGTGATGACTGTATACTCGTGACACTGCGTTCACACGTCGTATAATAACGGTCAGTCGAATGAGTATAACAGGGTTTGCCCTTGGTCTAACCGCAAGTCTCGCTACGCCTAACCGGATCTTTCTATCAAGGTCGAAAAACGTCATTGTCTTTTTTATGACCCGTGCTACTTTGGTGTAAGTGTAAAGTTGTGTGGTAATACTAACGAGCATTCCGTTTTATGGTCTCACGGGTCACCAATGAAATATATCTTGTCAGTGCAGTATGTATAGGCCTACCACGCAAAAGTAAAGCTCACCGTTGGACATACATAGTAGTACACGGAAGTTAATAGTACAATAGTGGAATTTCACTTGTTATTACCCACATCTGAATGGGTTGTATGTGACGAGTGGAGGATGTTGTAAAGGTATTTCACTATTATTATCATTATCATTATTTCTGTCTCTTTGAAAATAATAAATTGATAAAATCAAGACAAAATTGTATCAAATAAACTTCAGCAATTAAATTCAGAATACATTCAGAATTTCGTATCCTTCACTACGCACATTTCATTCGTTCGTACAAAGAGACCTACATCTCATTGCATACAGCCATTGAATTGAAGTTGTTGTTTTGTTGCAAAAGGGCTTATATCCCGAATTAATTCTGGATACAAGCCCTTTTGTAACAAAACAACAACTTCAATGGCTGTATACAATGAGATGTATACGTCGTTTTCAAAAAAATGACTTTGTTTCCTTGAAACATTTGATTTTGACCAATACATTTCTATATCAAACTCATTTTTTAAAAAAGTTTAAAATAAATGATTTGTTTTGTGTGATATTTTTTCTCTATGTACAAACAGATGGAGTTTTGTTTCAAAAGGGCTTACATCCAAATTTTCAAAAAATCAAACATGATTTAAAAGAAATTAAAAACTAGCACATTTGTTGAAATTTATTCCAATTTAAGTTAGTATGTGGTGTACCTCTTTCATAATCCATTCAGTTTTTCAATTGCTCAACTTGAATAATTAGAAACAGTTCTTTGACTTTTATCTCAAAAAGAGCCAAAGTGGATGTACGCCCTTTTGCAAAATACCTCTTCAATTGTTGGTTACTGTCTTTCTATCGAGTAAAGCTAATTACTGTAGAATGCGATTTTCACGTTAAGAAATGATAATGGGCCTTTCTCTACATACTTCAATCTGTCTGCCTCTTTTTTAGCCAACTCGAACAAGCATGGTGAAAGTGGGTCTATAGAAAAAAGAAGAAAAAAGTAATATTTGCGTGTAAAAAATGTGTAAGATCTCAGCCATGCATCACCAATCACGACGGAGAATGATTACAGACTGTAACAACAACAAAAAGGAATACAATTGCAATTTCATTTTTAACCCAATATTAAAATCATACAATGTCAAAATCTATTACAATCTGTGATAAGTTATGTGATGACTATCAGAAGAATTTAATAAAATTATGACCAATCTACTAATATAATTGGGCCACTTTCAGCATAGAATACAATCTGGTTTGTTGAAATTAAATGGTTAGGGTATTATGCAATGATCATTAGAGAATTACATAATTATTTTTCAAATAGTTTTATTTCATTTCAATAAATAAATTCATCAAATTTAATTAATAAATAATAATATCTTGATCAAGTCCATAAGTGAAATTGCTTATTGACATGGTGCCCATCATGAAACCACCATAGACGAGATATGGAGCCAATCTGGTTCAACATATCTTACATGTGCTAACAACTCAAGTATCACCGTGTTATTAAACCGAGGTAGCGTTAAGCAGTCATGTTCCCATCTATGAAGATATTTCCAATCAAAGTCCCATCACCAAAAATTCATGCCCGAATAAACAGTTTCTGTCTGATTTTTGGCGGTCATAAGCAGGGGCGGACTGGGACCTGAAAGCGGCCGTGGCAAAATTATTAAAGCGGCCCTTTTTGACCATGTCAGGCAGAAGTGTAGTCCCGGCAGTACATTTTCGTAAAAGGTTGCCCCAATTTTTTCCCCAGTCAGTCACCTCGTGGATTTCACGTAAGTGGGGGGGGGGGGGGGGGGGGGGGGGGGTAGGGTCAAAACAATTCGCACGGTCAAAACAATTCGCACAGTCACAACATTTCGCACGGTCAAAAAATTTCGCTCAGATGTTGCCATGACTACTTAAGACAATTGATTATATCTCTGCTGCCTGACCACCGATTTTCATGAAACAAAGCTTACTATAAGAGTTATTTTTTTCTAAGTTGACACACTTTTGGACACGCCATCTCTATGATTTTGCCTAAAGTTTGGGAGGTGAAAGACATCCCAAACTTTAGGCAGAAGCTGACATAACTCCCTTTGCATGATATCAAAAATTGAAACAGAAATTACTTTGGAATTATTTTGAATTTTTTCCCCTCAAAATTGTATAACTTTTTTGTTGTTACAGTCTGTATTACAGGTTTTGACAAGGGTAAGTCAGGCGTGAATATTCAAAACCAATGATATAGCGCTACAAATACCTCGTCTTTGGCTTCATTCAAAACAAGAATGTTTGAATTCGAACATTGCGTCATAATGTTACAACAATTTTAGTAGAACCCGGTATTTTGAAGCAATCCACGGAATGGCAATAACACCACGATATTGAATTGGGTGGCCGATGCAGAGACGCTAACCAATGCAACTAGAAAAAAACCATGAAAAGGCACATACATTTTAAATGAATGAATTATGAGTAAGATATACAGCCTGGATTCAAGAAAAAGGTCAAAAGTCAATTTAGCTGATTCAAAAAGTGAACCTGATAATTCGACCATCCCTAGGATTGCTTCAAATTTCGGGCTTTACTAAAGTAATGTAACATGATGAATGCGATGGTCAATTTTAAAATTTATCTTTTAAATGATAGCCAAATTATAGGTATTTATAATACTACCATTGGTTTTGACTCACCCGGCAGTACTTTGTTCTTCAAAAATGTAAATATGGTGTGCAAAAATTGGCAGAACGTGAGATTTGAGCGTCACAATGTATATTGGGACGCCCTGTATGAATAACGATAGAAGCAAAAATGGCAGAGATATGACTAAGTGATACATGAGTACGCCATTGGTTAATTGATTTGATATGCCTTGATTTGATTAAGTCCATTTCAGACTTCATCAGGACTGAAAGAGATACCTAAATATTGTGATTTTAGTGGAAGAGATAAAATAGACCCGAAGTTAAGGATGTCAAATATACACGGTCTCAAGATTTGTGAAGTACTTGTGCTTCTGATGACGCTTTGTCAACTTCTACACTATTCAAAGAGCGAAGAGAAATTTACCTGGTAAGATTTGTCTGTTGTATTGTTATATTTCATTTGGGTCTCACCAATAACGTATCCTCTTAAAAGAATATTTCTTGTGTAGTCCAGCATGCTTAGCATCGCTACAGAGCCAAAAGGGGCTTTCCACCTAAAACAAAGAAAGTGTATACAACATGTGTTGAAATAATGAACGGCTGAATGTCGTCTGACTTCCGCCTTATGGTACACATAGGCCACATATACACTGAAAACCTAAATAGGTCGCCTGACTAACTTAAAGCTAGTCCAGATGGTGTCCAATTTGACTAGCTTTAGCCTAGTCCAGCACTGCTGGACTAGCTTTAAGCTCGACTAGCTTGATGTTAGTCCCGTCCTAAGCTGGACTAGTTTAGGCTAGTCGCTCGAGGCTAGCTTTAAGGCTAGCTTTAAGTTATTACAGATGGTGTACATTCTGACTTACGTAAGGTTAGTCCAGCTCAAACCATATAAAGTGCTAAAACAAAGAAAGTCGTACATTTTGTTTAGGTCATTTAAAGTAACTTTCGATTATGTCTTTATCAAACAGGCTAGATAGACATTGGATGAATCTTTTAGGCACATTTTGATATCAAACATAACACATAGCAACAAAGATTAACTATGATTAGCGCCATTTAAAGAAAATTAGTCACTTTTCAAAAGTCACATTTTCAATACACTACGCGGGAGGAAAAGGGGTGTGTGTGAGGTAACTCCGTGTGTGACACTGTTATAACCAGGATTGACCGGCGGGCAATCGATCACACAGTGCAGCCGTTTCTCCATTCCATAAAAATCCCTTTACATTCATATCCCTCACCTATGCATGACACTTTGAATTTGAATTAGCCCCCCCCTCCCCATTGAGGGGAAATGCGCAGCGATCAACACGGGACTGATACGGCGTAGTATACACTGCCGCGCAAAAGTATTTCTCCCCTGGAAGCTTGCAAGTTATCACTGTGTTGTCGACAAAGTATTAAACCGTCAGACCCAATTATCATTTCATTGTGTTTATTGTACATTTTATACCAATAACTTTATATCAATTAGCTCATTATCGGCAGTGTAACTGTTGGAAGATGCTATTATTGGTATTTTAGCCCTAATAATAACACACTCTGGGACGCATTGTTTTACTAGCTCTGACAAGTTGTATTACTCTCAAAGTTATCACACTGCGCATGCTCATATCATGCGATCCATATTATAACAACATATAATCATATAGGTGATATTATGATTAGGCAATCATGCTACATCTTTCCTTCTTTATAAAACAAGTGTTTTTGTTGATGACCAGAGTCTCACTAGACTATTGAAGGTAACATTTTGGTAGCCATTGAAACACATGAAAGTTATGTATAAAAGTTTAACTTCCAATCATCACCCTTCCTTTCATTTTTTTAATTTTTAAATTAGTGATTTTTTTACCAAGCACTCGTTATGATCCAATTGTTCATTCATTGTCCATAAACATTTTAACTTTTATCGCATGGCTTATTATATTGCCATTGTTATTGTAAGCTGTGTATCTCCTTTATAAGTCATTTCATCTGTAAAGTCTAGGTTCTTCTCGACCTTTGCAAATGTCCATTTACACTGTTACAGTCTTTATAAAAATCACCAGAAGATATTGCACTCTTTGGCACAGCAACTTATTTGTTTTTTTAAATCAACATTAACATTCACTATTAATGTTCCTCAGGGCCTATGTTTTTACTGTAGGGCCTATGTGATTTTGCAACACATTTTTATTTATTTATTATGTCCATCCATCCACATTTGAGTCAAGCTTTTGTATAAACACTCAGCATTCGGACAGCAATGACCAGTAAAGTCCCTGGCAGATCCATTTCACACTGAAGTTCTGCTCCACTGCAACTACATTATTGCACATTACGGTTCCGTTCCCTTTAAAGTTTGATATTTCTCTGACCACGGATATGCCTTAGTATCCGTGGTAATATATCATAACTTTCTTGGGCTGATTTATTGCACCACGCTGTGTATTTTCTAGCCCAGCTACTAGGATGGCTGGCCAAGAGCTGCTCAAGGCCTCGTCGCGCCAGGGGTGGTATCCTGGTTTTGTCCATAGTGCAAGAACTTGGTACTAGCGTGGTGTAAGTGGGGACTAAAGAAACGTAAATATTACAGTTGTTGCTGTTTTTCTTGTGTTAATCTTCATAAATGAATAATGTTCATATTATTTGCTGGTCGAACGAGTCAATTCCATAGGATATTAACGAAATTAGCTAAAAGTATTCTGACAGAAAATGTTCAAAGTGTACTCATACGCCAAGTTTATTTAGATTGAAGTAAACTAGATAATTTTCTGGATGGAAGAAGCCCAAATTCCCGCCCAAAAATTACTTTTGTAAATTGTTGTGTTGAGAAATTCACACTTTGACTTCAAATTGTTATTGGAATTAGTACTATTTCAAATTTGGTTAAATTCAAAACTCAAAATTCGAAATAAGTCACAATATAATTGAATATATTATCCCTGGATCAGATATTATTTATTAAACTTAGCCCAATCTGGCTGAAAGTCACCGGTGTATCAATTCATGTAGCTAGATTGTAGACAGCCTGCCTCAGGGTCGTCCCAGCGTGAGGTCAATGCGTGAGTTGAACACTTCTTGGGTAGAATTTGTTTAGCCCAACTCGGGAGCCCAACACGGGACTTTTCAATGTTCTTGCGTTCAGAAACTCAATACTTGAACTTGAATTTGTTTAAAATCTAGTGTAAAGTCAAATGTTTTCAAATGTAAAGTTCAAATTAAAAAACAACAACAATTAAATAGCAGATTGTAGTTTAAAATGTAGCCCAATGGGGCTAAAGACTGTAAAGACCGACATACTATGCCAATAGCGGGAGTGTTGCAGCGTGGTTACAGCCAGGGGGGGAAGGACATCATTTTGTTTTGTTACTAAATTTGGGGATTTTCCAGGGATATTTCCAAAACGGCGACCGTAGCGAATTGTATTTTGCACGCAAGTCTATGGGATAGATTCTGTTAGAGACCGATATTAACCGACTGATTGTAATTAATCGTACTGTGGGCCACGCCTATTTATAATCTTAACTGAAAGATAAAGACTTTAACTTGCATTTTCAATCTAGCTTTAAGCTCGACTAGCTTGATGTTAGTCCGTCCTAAGCTGGACTAGTTTAGGCTAGTCGCTCGAGGCTAGCTTTAAGGCTAGCTTTAAGTTATTACAGATGGTGTACATTCTGACTTACGTAAGGTTAGTCCAGCTCAAACCATATAAAGTGCTCAAACAAAGAAAGTCGTACATTTTGTTTAGGTCATTTAAAGTAACTTTCGATTATGTCTTTATCAAACAGGCTAGATAGACATTGGATGAATCTTTTAGGCACATTTTGATATCAAACATAACACATAGCAACAAAGATTAACTATGATTAGCGCCATTTAAAGAAAATTAGTCACTTTTCAAAAGTCACATTTTCAATACACTACGCGGGAGGAAAAGGGGTGTGTGTGAGGTAACTCCGTGTGTGACACTGTTATAACCAGGATTGACCGGCGGGCAATCGATCACACAGTGCAGCCGTTTCTCCATTCCATAAAAATCCCTTTACATTCATATCCCTCACCTATGCATGACACTTTGAATTTGAATTAGCCCCCCCCCTCCCCATTGAGGGGAAATGCGCAGCGATCAACACGGGACTGATACGGCGTAGTATACACTGCCGCGCAAAAGTATTTCTCCCCCTGGAAGCTTGCAAGTTATCACTGTGTTGTCGACAAAGTATTAAACCGTCAGACCCAATTATCATTTCATTGTGTTTATTGTACATTTTATACCAATAACTTTATATCAATTAGCTCATTATCGGCAGTGTAACTGTTGGAAGATGCTATTATTGGTATTTTAGCCCTAATAATAACACACTCTGGGACGCATTGTTTTACTAGCTCTGACAAGTTGTATTACTCTCAAAGTTATCACACTGCGCATGCTCATATCATGCGATCCATATTATAACAACATATAATCATATAGGTGATATTATGATTAGGCAATCATGCTACATCTTTCCTTCTTTATAAAACAAGTGTTTTTGTTGATGACCAGAGTCTCACTAGACTATTGAAGGTAACATTTTGGTAGCCATTGAAACACATGAAAGTTATGTATAAAAGTTTAACTTCCAATCATCACCCTTCCTTTCATTTTTTTAATTTTTAAATTAGTGATTTTTTTACCAAGCACTCGTTATGATCCAATTGTTCATTCATTGTCCATAAACATTTTAACTTTTATCGCATGGCTTATTATATTGCCATTGTTATTGTAAGCTGTGTATCTCCTTTATAAGTCATTTCATCTGTAAAGTCTAGGTTCTTCTCGACCTTTGCAAATGTCCATTTACACTGTTACAGTCTTTATAAAAATCACCAGAAGATATTGCACTCTTTGGCACAGCAACTTATTTGTTTTTTTAAATCAACATTAACATTCACTATTAATGTTCCTCAGGGCCTATGTTTTACTGTAGGGCCTATGTGATTTTGCAACACATTTTTATTTATTTATTATGTCCATCCATCCACATTTGAGTCAAGCTTTTGTATAAACACTCAGCATTCGGACAGCAATGACCAGTAAAGTCCCTGGCAGATCCATTTCACACTGAAGTTCTGCTCCACTGCAACTACATTATTGCACATTACGGTTCCGTTCCCTTTAAAGTTTGATATTTCTCTGACCACGGATATGCCTTAGTATCCGTGGTAATATATCATAACTTTCTTGGGCTGATTTATTGCACCACGCTGTGTATTTTCTAGCCCAGCTACTAGGATGGCTGGCCAAGAGCTGCTCAAGGCCTCGTCGCGCCAGGGGTGGTATCCTGGTTTTGTCCATAGTGCAAGAACTTGGTACTAGCGTGGTGTAAGTGGGGACTAAAGAAACGTAAATATTACAGTTGTTGCTGTTTTTCTTGTGTTAATCTTCATAAATGAATAATGTTCATATTATTTGCTGGTCGAACGAGTCAATTCCATAGGATATTAACGAAATTAGCTAAAAGTATTCTGACAGAAAATGTTCAAAGTGTACTCATACGCCAAGTTTATTTAGATTGAAGTAAACTAGATAATTTTCTGGATGGAAGAAGCCCAAATTCCCGCCCAAAAATTACTTTTGTAAATTGTTGTGTTGAGAAATTCACACTTTGACTTCAAATTGTTATTGGAATTAGTACTATTTCAAATTTGGTTAAATTCAAAACTCAAAATTCGAAATAAGTCACAATATAATTGAATATATTATCCCTGGATCAGATATTATTTATTAAACTTAGCCCAATCTGGCTGAAAGTCACCGGTGTATCAATTCATGTAGCTAGATTGTAGACAGCCTGCCTCAGGGTCGTCCCAGCGTGAGGTCAATGCGTGAGTTGAACACTTCTTGGGTAGAATTTGTTTAGCCCAACTCGGGAGCCCAACACGGGACTTTTCAATGTTCTTGCGTTCAGAAACTCAATACTTGAACTTGAATTTGTTTAAAATCTAGTGTAAAGTCAAATGTTTTCAAATGTAAAGTTCAAATTAAAAAACAACAACAATTAAATAGCAGATTGTAGTTTAAAATGTAGCCCAATGGGGCTAAAGACTGTAAAGACCGACATACTATGCCAATAGCGGGAGTGTTGCAGCGTGGTTACAGCCAGGGGGGGAAGGACATCATTTTGTTTTGTTACTAAATTTGGGGATTTTCCAGGGATATTTCCAAAACGGCGACCGTAGCGAATTGTATTTTGCACGCAAGTCTATGGGATAGATTCTGTTAGAGACCGATATTAACCGACTGATTGTAATTAATCGTACTGTGGGCCACGCCTATTTATAATCTTAACTGAAAGATAAAGACTTTAACTTGCATTTTCAAGAAAAAACAAGCGTGGCCCACAGTACGTTTTTTTGCAAAAAGACATTAAACTACGTCTATTTTGACAGTTTTCCTTCAAATTACGAAAAACCCGTTACACCGTTTTAGTGTCTCTTCAACAGACTTTACTTATCACTGAGTAGCATCGCAATACGTCGTTATACCATACGAACACAGACATGACAAAGAGACTGATCGAATTATGATCGGTCACAACAAATAAAATGTAGAACTGTGATGGATGTTGTTGACAAACGCACGACTGGATTTAAACAATTCTACATGTATAAATAAGCTGTAGCTGTGATTGTACAACAGATGGGTTAACATCACATGATAAGGTGAGTTGAAACACGCACATATGAGAGTCGTAACAATTGATTTGATGTGCTTTTCATAGCCAAAGTTAATAAAAGTGCCTTGCCCTTGCAGAGTCTCCGAATTCGGAGGAATTGCAGAACTTGTCCATTGCACTTGCAGCAAATGTGTGATTACAATTAGTTATTGACTGATTGATCACTTGATTCTGTGGATTTTAATCATTTGGGCAATGGACGTCTGGCTAGACGTCCCGTAGCTCAAGTACGCAGCTTGCTCAAGTCAAACGGTAAAACCAATATTAAATGAAAATACGCTGTAGGCCTATACATGAATGTATTATAATTATAGTAGGCCTACATACTACATGTAGTATTCCATACTATAGTAATGCACTTATCAATTGCATCCCCGTGGATAGCGGGGATTAGGGCCGGGACGTACAAATTGCTAATGTGACGTCCCGGGTACAGTCGTGTCATGCGTGTACGGTCCCCGCAGGGCGGGGCACCATTTTTTGTACGTCCACGCTACACTATCATGGGCCGGGACAAAAGTGTACGGCGGCGTACAGTCCCACCTCCCATAGACGTGGGTCAAAGTGTACACCCCGGCTACTGTCCCTGTGTATACATTTTGTGTACCCTAGCCTAGCGCCCGCCCCCGCTACACTGGCCGGCCATTCCTCGGCTTATATTTTTGTACGTCCCCGCTACTATATTATTTACCATAAACAACATTTGATACCTTGACGGATTAAAGCGTATAGTATCAGTGGCGTACCCAGCTTTTCAGCAGCTGAAATCGCTGAAATCTTGATAGGCCTAAGTGTGGGGGGGGGGGGAGCGTAGCGATGATGTTGTCCTAAAAAACGGCTTAAAAAAATCACATAGTAGAAATCGCAAATCTACTGACGGAAGCTCAAGTTTACCGACGGGGATATTTCAGGGGGGGGCACCTGCCCCCTGGGTATGCCACTGTATAGTATACATGAAGAGACTCATTAATTCATTCGCATCCCGGCTAGTGGGGGGCACCTTTTGTACGTCCCCGGTACACGCCCCTCATAGTCATAGCCAGGCAACGTTTGTGTACACGCCCCTCATAGTCATAGCCAGGCAACGCCATGTCCCGGGTCCCCCAGGGCTGCGGATACAATTGATAAGTGCATAACTATAATATAGTATAGCCTTATACAATAGGAATCATAGGGGTAATTCAGTATAGGTCGACCCAGTCATGACCGGTACTTTGTGCTGTTTGCTGTTGACAACAAACCAGACGTTTTAACTACCTATCAGTTTTACCGTTACGCTCTACTCGCCCACCCATGGGATCGCGTCACGCTGTGTACGCTATGCAACTGTAAGAGACCTTTATTTACCTCTTTGGTTTGTGGTCAACAGCATATGTGATGTCACTCCGGGGCGACCTAGGTACAAAAATGTAGGTCACCCCGGACCTCGGTCATCCAGGTATTTTTGTCATTTGTTGTTGACAATTAACAAAGCAAAACATTTTAACACATCAGTGTCCACGCTCTACTCAGCCATACACAAGATCGTTCCAAGATCATGCGAGGCAGTGTAAGCGACTGTTGTTTATATCGGCAAACGGCATGTGAAGTCACTCCGAGGCGAGGGAAAAAAACCCCTCTTTTACAGGCCCTACCGACCCACTTTTTGCGTTTGTCAAGATTTGTGGATACTTTTTTCTCAAATCATGTAAAATCAGCCATTTTTTGGCTAAAAATATGGCCAAAAAAAATGTCCACAAATTTATTTTAAAAAAAAAATCAACATTTATGCAGATTTTGGTGACATTTTAGGTACAAAAATGGCCATGCATTTTGAACTCGGCAACATTTTAAAAATGTGAAACCTTTTAAGAGTTGAATTTTTTCGGTTCAGACTGAAGCCTGTCGGTTGAGATTGCTCCTGTCGGTTGTGCAGGGGCGTAACAGAGGTTGGTTTTGTCAGGGGAGGCACAGCCAAAAAAAATCCTGGTTAGAATAATTCCGTCCCAGAATTTTTCGTAAAAGGTTGCCCAAATTTTTTTCCCAGTCAGTCACCTCGTGCATTTCACGTAAGTGGGGTGGGGGGGGGGGGGGGGGGGTAGGGCCAAAGTCACAAATTTCGCACGGTCACATATTTCGCACGGTCACAAAATGTTGTAGTACAAACAAAAAAATCAACAATTTTGTTTCTTTCTTTCCCTTTCTTCTTTTCTTTCTTTCACCTTTTTCGCCTTTTCCTTTTTCTTTTTCCTCCCTTTTTCCTTTCTCTCTCTCTTTTCTTTCCCTTTCCCCCTTCTTTTCCTCTTTTCCCTTCCCCCATTTTTCCTGGTGGGTAGGTTTGAATTTCCTGCTGAGCACCTTCAGGGGGGACAGTGCCCCCCCCTGCCCCCCCCCCCCCCCCCCCCCGGCTGTTACGCCACTGCGGTTGTGTGAATGTCAATAACCGTCATCGGTTGTGTGATTGTCAATAATCGTCGTCATTTGAGAATATGGCATTGTTGTTTGATATTGGCACTGGTCAGTTGCGACTGGCACTGTGTCGGTCAGTGGCGTAACCAGCGGGGGGGGGGGGGATAGCAGCCCCCCCCCACTTGGAACCCTTGCCCCCCCCCCCCGCTTGCCCCCCAAATGAAATCAAGTACGGCTGTAAATGAAATTTACAAACAAAGTACACACCAAATCCCCCCAATAATGACATCGTGTCGGTTGAGATTGGCACTGTCGGTTCATTTGACGAAAGGAATCATGGAATTATGATGGTCAAAAGTACACATATGAAAAAAAATTGTGCACACGCGCATATGTCTTC
This sequence comes from Ophiura sarsii, assembly GCA_035610835.1. Classification (NCBI taxonomy): domain Eukaryota; kingdom Metazoa; phylum Echinodermata; class Ophiuroidea; order Amphilepidida; family Ophiuridae; genus Ophiura; species Ophiura sarsii. The sequence continues at coordinate 2,284,075 of CM069456.1, forward strand.
CCAAAATGAAATATTTCTATGGTACAAGCTTGTTTAGAGCCAAAATGTAGCTCAATCGTCCAAAAATAGCTGTAAAGTCGAAAATGTTCACGCGCTACGCGCGCATCCCTTTACTCAACAAATCTTAGGAGCCCCCCCCATTTCAAGTCACTGCCTCTTCTTGCCCCCCCAAATGAAAAAGTCTAGTTACGCCACTGGTGTCGGTCTTTTGAAGAGCTTGTTTTTTCACGCCAGTTTTCAGAAACCATGTCACGTCACAATACCCAACACTCACTACACAAATCGGAAAAGTGCGACGTCGCCACCATTTTATTGGGGGGGGGGGGGGGGGGTACGGCCTAATGTCTTTACTTTCTATTTTGATTCTATACTTTAGGGAGGAGGAGGGCATGACATATTTAAAATTAATAGATACAAGTACTTGATACAGGTTCATGGATACATTTTAACAGTAGTGAAATGGAATGAATAAATTGAAATATAACTTCATTCCTTTTAATCCTTTTTCAAAATGCAGAATGGCAGAAAGATACCGACACTGAGGGGAAACATCCAGAAAAATACCCTGTACAAAAACGTAATGAAGATTTACACAAGCTGACAAGCAGAGTGCTCATCATTTTATGCAGTAAGTATAATTAATTCTGGTTGTTACGCCAATGATGAAGGCTAATTAGGGATGCACCATTAGACTTCAAGGGGGTAGGAAGTTGGATTCGGGTGGATTTTTCTCTCTTTTTTTCTGCGGCGGCAAGTTTTTGTTTTTGTTTGCTGCCGAAGTGTTTTGTTTTAATAATAATATGATACCTTTATTGAGTTGGGTTGGCAAAGTTAGGTGTGGGCAATCTTTTACTCATCAGTGAGTGAAGGTTTTTGATTGCCTGATAGACTGATAGTGGGTGAAGTTTTGTTTCTTCAAAAACTTCCTAACCCCCCCCCCCCCTCCTTGAAGTTGAATGGTGCATCCCTTAGGAATGAGTTTCATCAGCAAATTGCAGACTGGGAAGTGGGAACTGACAAGACAGGTGCCCTGCCTTACCGGAATGTAATGGAGACGTTGCAATGAGATTTGTGCATGAACGTCACCCCAAGTGACAGCTACTGTGGTCCATGACCGTGGGTGACATCAATTGATGCGCCAAAAACAGTGGTGGCACCAGCACCAACATTTAAATGGTTCGGTTTTAATTGATGCCACTTATTTATAATAATACTAGTAAGACCCTATATTAAAATAGTAAACATTTAGATAAATTCATAACCACCACTTCACAATAAGGACTTCATCAAAAAATTGTAAATGTGAGTAACCAAAATCATATCAGTAAAACATGCTAAAACCTTAATTTTTCTAAAGTGTTATTTATCACTATTATTAATGGTTAAATAATATGTTATTTCAATTTGTCAAAGTCAAGATTATTGTTAATTTAAAATGTATAAAGAATCAAATGCTAGTAAATTATGGCTGGACAAAGTGTAACATGTGTTACGGTAACATGTGTTACTGAATATTTTGCCATTTAAAAAAAAAATTGAATTATTGTTATTATAAACCTTTTATATTACTTACTTACAGTAGTGACCGATTAATTGTAGATTGTTTAGTTTTAGAACTAAAGCAAAACAATGTTGGGGTATTTTTAGTGCGTCTTTGCGCGTAATGCGTGTTACCGATATTCGCAGTGGTCTCGCATTAACACGAACAGCTGATCTTTCATGTTGGGCATTTGTTTACATATACAAATGATGAAAACTTAATTCAAAATATTCTTACAGAGATGTAGAGAATGGAAATTAAAGAATGGCCCGCTAAAACGTAATACGAGTTACCATGGAATCAGCAAATTCATGATTTTGAACTAATTCTTTATGCTTTATTGTTCATTCTTGTAAGATTCCTGCCAGGATCCTACCAACTCGGTTCACATGCAGGACTCTGTAGTAGACTTATGGGACCCAGCCATGTTTGCCAAAGCAGATACATTGTAAGGACCTAATCCTGGAAGATGTCTCCAACAAGTTGAGTGTCATGCAAAGGAAGATCATGATTTACCTGGAGGATTGGGGGATGTCCATTCTTACTCCTACAACTATGTGAGTTTGAACTCATTTTGATTTAAATGAGCATTAAAACAGGGTCAGAAATTTGAGAAGAATCCAAGAATCCATTCTCGCCGATAAAGTTCTGAGAATCCCAAGTTGATTCTTACATCTAACATGCTATTGAATGGAGTAAAATTCATAGATTCTCATGCACCCTTTGACAAACTTCTGAACATGTTAAATATTAGACAGCTTTAAAGGTAGATGACCCGATCACATTCCGATTTTCAACTTGAAGTTTTCTATTCTACATGAAAGGTTATCCTTAAAAAAGTCGTGTTCCAAAGTTTGAGTTGCATAGCTCTAATGGTTCTTATTTTAGACGCACAAGATGCTGTGAACTGTACCCATTGAGTTGTACACAAACTATATCGGTGGTATACCACCATTCGCGGTAATTCGACGTTATTTCATCGATTTCTCCGTAATTATACCGATCTAGGCCGTCAAATTTCAGTATGACGATGAGAAAAATACGAGCTTTCATATGATATGAAAATCTCCGTATGTTTGAAATAATTCTGTGTTACGAAAATGTGATCGGGTCATCTACCTTTAAACTGCTTCAAGATCTTTACATTTCTGCATTAATTGATTAATTAAGATGCTTTGCATGTGAATTAATCTTGAATCTAGTCACATCAAAAAATATTTGTCCAGCCATTTTACATTAACCTGACATTCTATATTTGGTCAATTGTTTTGGTAATCATTTGGTAGATGCAATGTCCATATGCTACACGTATATCAAATCTATGATCTTATTTCTGAAAATCTTGAATCTACAGCCAGGCTATATTTTTGTGTGGAAACCGGGGGATCGGGACAAAGTATGAAATTCCCTTTTCATTGAGCTAACCTGTCAACGCCTCAATGGCAACGCTCGACCTGGCAGTGAATTCGTATTCACATATCAGCTCGGATGATAACGTCATTGAATCAATGCTAGCATATGTGTGGACATTGTTTTTGGTTGTAGTGAATCGTAGTGCTACGGAAGGTTAGGGTTAAGGAAAAGTTCAGGGTTTACCTATCAGGACCCAAGCGTGTGCCCAACACCTTCCAAATTAAGAAACATTTTGGCTAAGGTACAAAAAAGCCACCCGGCAAACCAGGTCGGGTCGGTCAGGGTTTTTTCCATTCATATTTTCTCTTGACCATATTTATTGTTTAATTTTAAAAAATCTGTAAATATTTATTTACAATACAAGCAACAACAATTAATTTCTAATACCATGGGTCGGTCTGGCCTATACAACAGGTTTTGTTTTTTTCCTCTATCATGTTTATTGGGAAAGTAAACAAAATTGGGATATTCATTTGAATTTGTTTGCACCATCAAAAGCAATATTCAACTATGAAATATTTGTTATGCAAACTCAAACTAATTTTTCACAAATTGAATTATGTTCCTTGATTCTGTTCTGGCATTGGACCAATTGGACGTAGAATATTAAGATTCTGAGGTATTTATTGCATTTAAACAGTGCCTTTATTAATGCTACAACCATATTCAAACATTTTACACACACAAAATAATGTTAAGATGATTTGCCCTAGAACTCAAAATAACCACATTTTTTCTTCCTTTTTACAATATTGATTTTAGGTTGCATTATCAATCTCCAAATGGATGTGACTAACTGTCAAGCATTGGATATCGTACGAAGACGAATGGCCTGCACTCAGTGGGACACAGGGATCAGAATGACCAAGGGATTCAAATTTGTCTGAAGTGTGGATGGAACAGGGAATATGATGGCCAAGGGACTTCACATTGGGATGTATAGATGGAATTAACTAACAAATGTATATGTTTCATATACATGTAGCTATATTTATGACATTGGACAATGCAGTGATGAATCTAGACTCTATACCATAGTCTATAGAGACCAAAGTTTTTAAAGATGCATATCATCAGCTGTTCTGATCACTGAGGTATATATTATTACATTACCTATGTTTAAAACCTTTGAACAAAACAAAGTTATACCAATTGAAATGGAATGCCATCTTCCACAGTGAAATTTACTTGGAATTTTGTGTCTGGAGCAATTTCACTTCTAGTCTAGTCAAGGCAAAGGAAACAAACAATAGAGAATCAGTACAAACAAAGGAGGAGCATAGATAACAAGGCCAGAACCAAACACAATAGTAGGTTGTATGGTACAGCAATCAAGAAATGCTCTGTGCATGGTATTAAACAGTACCTGGACATACATTTTGTTGATCAAGGAGTTACATGAGTCAATTTTGATTACTGGTTTTGGCTTTGATTAAAAACACACAAGTGGGGGTGAAAAAGCTGGTTTTTGTTGTTGTTTGGCATCAGTTAATTCAAACACAATGATGTAGCTTTTAAAGGAGGGCTCGATCCCGCAATCACAACATTATTGAGCATTATATGTTAGAAAAATAATTATCGAGCCAAAATTGCATGATTATATAGAACAAAAAATTGTCGATCACATCGTATACGATTCCCCAGCGTGCCATGCGACTAGTGCGCATCATGACCGTGACATTCACGATGGCAAGGGCGCAGTAAAATTGGAAGATGTGACGTACTTGTAAACAAATAATTAATTTACTAATCGCGGCCCTAATCAACAAGACCACACGCTGCGTTGAGAATGTTTTGGAATTACACACTGCATGCAAGGACACGCTCAACCTTTGAAATGATCGCGAGCGCTCGGATCATTCGCTGTGATTGACAATTTTGATTTTAGTGACAAAACAAATAAAAACTGCTGCCATCTCTCAAAGTCCTGGTGTCGATGACTTCATGGTTATCAGTGCTCAAATTTGTGCATGCATTGTATAACTACAAAAGTATGAGTTGATCAACACATAGATTTTCAATCACCAAGAATTTAAAAAAAAAATGCATGTTGAGAGATGGTGGTTTATATTCGTTTTTGTCATAAGTGTGGTGTTTTACTCTAAATTTGATGTAATACAAAAGTTGGGCTCAGTAGTTATTTTTCTAACATATATAATGTAAAATGTTGTGCTTGCGGGACCCCTCCTTTAAGAATTAGCCTACTTTTTTCTTATTGCCAGAAAATGTAATACACTAAGTAGCTTTACTCACTGTCACCTCAAATTAGGAGATGTCAGCATATTCAAATCATAGGTGTGTGCTAAAAGACTGATATATAATTTGTCTTAAATTCTGCCGGTGCAAATGTCAACATATTTGAATCACATTGTGTGGTGTTTACATCACCTCTCAACTTGAGGTGACACAAACTAAAGTAGTTCTGTAAAAAGGCAACAAAGAAGAAACCACTTTTCTATTTAAGGGCAGTGTCAACCCGGCACTTGTTTCAAAAATTGAATTTCATATTTCTCTATTATTTAATACTTTTATATGTATTCTATCATTACCATCATAAGTTACTAATCGGAAGCGATTATTTCCCGTTCTTTTGGGTGATTTTAAATTGTTGTTTTGGTAAGTTTGAGTCAGGAAAAGGCGCATAGTTATTTGGCGGGAATTTAAGCGGAGTTCCGCGCTTTCATGCTGCGACAGCTGTTCGATCATTGCGTCGCGCGCTGAAACTTCCCGCGCGTAATACTAGACGCGCCGCTTAATATCCGCGACGTAGACGCGAAAAACAAAAGAGCGCAAAACAATGTCTAAAATGTAAACAAAGGCCAATCTTACGATCATTTAAATTTCAGTTTTCTTCCAATTTCTTCACATTGTGACAATACAAATTGAATCTGATAGTTTATTATGATTGTTCATAATAGTATACTCGCTTTTTAGGTCACACGCCCGTGTGTTCCGTGAACATTTAGCTTTAAATGGTGGAAAATGTCAATATTTTTACTAAATCGATGTTTTCTAGAAGTTCAAATTTGAAGGAATTTTACGAATTTTCAGACAACATAACTAAAAATATATAAAACTATCAGTTAAGCTTTTACTACCATTGTGTAGAGGACTTTCAGCGCTAGGAGGCAATTTTTTATTTTTTCGATTATGGATTTTAAACTCGAGATATGCATCCATTTCTAGCGAAATGTACGCAAAAAAACATGACTTTTACACTTTTCCGATGTTTTTAGCAATATTTCCAAAACCAAGCTTTATTTTGGAAAAAGAAAAAAATGCCTCCTAGACAAAATTGTTTTGTTTACAAAAACGTATATTACAACAAATTACCATTTTTTATTTTATAGTTATGCTGTCTGAAAAATTTGGGGTAAAAAAATGGCTTTTTGGTTCATTTCTCAAAATTTAGTTTATTTGGTATCACATTTATATCACCATCGGCTTCCTTATCAAATTTCCTTTCTAAAAATGTATACTTTTATGTACTTTTATTCAATATTCTCAAACTTAGAAGCAAAAGTTGATCATCAAAATAATAGGGTTGACACTTCCCTTAAGGCAAAATGGCGATTTCTTTTCTTTTTTTGGGAAAAAACCGAAACCTTGTCAGATTTTCACTACTAAGTAAATTGCAAATGTGTCCATCAAAATGTGTGAATTAAACAAATATGGACAGTCATTGTTCAGAGCAAAATTAAGGTTAAAAAACTGTTAATAAATAAGGTGACATAATACCCTGTTAAAAGGGACCTCTCGGGTTGGGTCATGGACCTATTATCAGTGGCGGATACAGGGGGGGGCGGAGGGGGCGGGCGCCCCCTGTAAAAATTTTCAATATACCTTTAACGTGTACGCGCCCCCCGTAAAATTTGACAATATACCTTTTTTTGTGTACCACTTTACCTTTTTCAGAGACATAGGTAGGTTCCGTTTTGGTACATTTGCCACTTGTACCATGCAATTTTTTTTGCCGGTTTTGGGACAACCACATCGCTACCCCCCCCCCCCCCCCCCCCCCCCCCCCCCCCCCCCCCCCCCCCCCCCCCCCCCCCCCCCCCCCCCCCCCCCCCCCCCCCACTTAGCAGAATTTCACGAGCTGACGGCAAAAAAATTGGGGACCTTTTACGATTTTTGGGGTTTCAGCCCCCCGTAAATTTTAATCCTGGATCCGCCACTGATTATGCCCTTAAAATGACCGTATAAATCTGTAGACATTTCCTGACAAGAAAAGAAATTTGGTTAGTATTCATTGGATGAGAATATTTTCATCAATTTCTAAAAATTGGATCTATAGAACAGGGTTTCTTTTTTTCCAGCATCTAAGGTGACCAAAAAAACCTGCCTTGATCTACAAGACTGACCACTCAGGTATGGTCGCCGGGTTTTATAGTTTGTTTTATTTGAAAATATAAAAAGAATTGGCTCGATTGGGCCTGTAGAACAGAGTTTTCTTTTGTTGCCTAACAGATATTGTCGTTGAACAAGTTTCAAAGATGGTATACTATAAAAGTGGAAATTTTTGTGTGTGTAAAAAAAAAAAAGGTGTTCTTGCTTCGCAAATTGTGAACAAGTTTGCATGTTTTTATTTTTGAGATTTTGAGGTTCCTTACATAGACCTACATACAAAAGGAATATATTTGTGCATTTTTATTTTTGTGCTTGCTGATCTTAGCGCGAAAATAAATGTAGCGCGAATATATTCTTTTAGTTGGATCAGTTCCAAATTAATGAATTACAGCAGCAAATGAATACAGAAGGATGCAGGCGCTTATGAAGACATCAAGCGCACGGTGCATTATGTGTGACGCATTATGCGACCAAAACCATGTGCGCCAGGACGTAATAATCTTTACTTTTGTGCGCAGAGAGATAAAAACAAATATTTCTTGCCAATTTGGAACTGATTAAACCATAGTAAACAGTAAAAAAATAAAAATTAGTTGGCTAATTTTTAAGACATGTGACATTCCATGGGTGAGAGTGGTGGCAATTTTCATCACAGTCATAACTAAAATGTATTATTATATCTTGAGATGGCAGATCAGGTTACTAGTAACTTGTCAGGTCCATTTTGTCTTTCCCTTCAACAATATTCGGTTATTTGAATCCCGACCCTACAATGTACCTGAAAGATCAGTTTGCTCATAGAACAAGGTGGTTTTTCGTCGCCTTATGGCCAACACACCAATTAGAACCAGTGTGGAGGGGCCTACTGATAGTGATAGATAGAATTCAAACAGAGACACTGTGTGGCCGTATAATGACTTACATAATTTACAAGTTGAATGGTTAATTTGTTATTTGTAACAGAGAGCAAACAATAAATATTGGGAATAATACTTACGAGTAATAGTTTCTTTTGTTTAAGACGTTATTCAGTGTATGTGTCTGTGCTATTAGGTTGAGTATGAGTTTATTATGTTCACTATACTTTGTTCAGTATAGGCAAGACTTGTGAATTAATCCACACACAAAATTAATTCTAACCGTAGCGTGTATATTTTAACGTTAGCATGCAGCTGGATTATTATAAACAAATGCGCACAATGCATGATGCACGCCCATATTTAATAGATCAAGAAGGAATTATTTTTGTGCGAATAAATGGACGGACCGTGTAAACAAACAAACAAATACAATCACAATTTTTGTCTTTGGGTACTGAACAAACTATAGGGTATTTAAATTAACATTCCTTTTTGGGATGATGTCACTGCATACGTTGCCTGCCAATGTCATTTGACTTGGGTGCAGTATTATTCTGCAATCACTTAAACAACTTTGGAGGTTGGTTACCTGCGTAATACCGTCACAAATTTCAGACATTTAAGGTGAAAAAACAAGTATGGAAGGTGACAAAAATAAAACTGATCAACTTGGAAAGGTCCATCCCTGAACAGTTTTTTCCTCAAAAATCATCTGAAATATTGCAAACCTTTGATGTTTGACCAACAATATTTAAGCAAGAATGTAGATGTCAATTATCTTAATAAATTCCTTTCAATTTTTTTTTTTTTACTGTGATCCACTTCACACAACAACAAAAAATATATGATCACTCACCAGTGTGGTGACGAATGATAGGTTTAATAATTTAACTTGACTTTGATTATAAAAAGCACCATATTTGATTTGAAATATTATCCTAAATAAAAATACAAATAAATCCTGTAGGGTGGTGTGTTAAGGTGTAGTTCCAGGCACATAGCAGGGTAATATCAAGGGTTGAGCCCCAGAAGGTTGTAACTCAATTTTTGGGCAAATTGATATTTTGGTACAAAAATGATCCATATAACCTAAATTTTCAGAACCATAAAAGAGATTAGAGAAGTTGAGTGCTACGTGTATTGTAATGAGTCCCAAATATTTGAAAGTCGATTATTTCAAAATAGCATTTTTTGAGTTACGGCCTTCTGGCGCTCAACCTCGATATGTTATACACCAAATTAAAAAAATGTGAACCATCACATCAAAACAGACCAGTTGTCTCCGGGATATGAAAATTCATGTTAAAAAACTATTTGTTAGCTTATAAATTACAGCTAATTTGTCAACATTGACCATGGAACGCAAGTTTTATGTAACTAGGTGGAAAATTTGTTTTATTTTCTTTATTTTTCTCAACTTCTTTTGTTGTTATTGGCAGATGAGCCTTGCCAACAACTGATCGGTTTCGATGTGACGGGTCAAAATTTTTGTCAATCACTGTGGCCCCGTGAATGGATTTCAAAATCACAATGAGGCCTGGATGGTAGAAAAGGTTGCACATGCTTGATCTACATGCACATTTATTTTTTAAATAGTCTTGATATACTGTAAAACAACTTAATTTTGCTAGCAATTTAATTTCGCTAGGAGATTAATTTCGCCAAATTAAATTACCGCCGATTATAATATTTATAATGATTATATATAGGACGATGAAACAAATTAATGCTAATTCGCTAAATAAAGTTGCCGAGAAATTAAACTGTTTTACAGTATTATTATTTGATTTGTGGCATTTTCATTTATATTGTCATTACATTTGGTTTTGATGATGGTGAGTGATCGGTGATTCTCACAAGATCTGTCCCTCATCTGCAATGTCATTGTTCACTCTAACCTTCGTAGAGATAAAATGCATCTTTTGTGGGTATATTTGAGACCGAACAGCAGCATTGTCATTGTCATTGTCAATGTTGATGTACATATCATAAATATTTAGCAGACTATGTTGATGTTTCTTGATGTTGTTATTGATTGATTTCAAGTTTGGCAATTGACCCTGCAGTGCATTTCGGTAAATGTCCATCCTTTTTCAAAATGCTGAGGTGAAAGCAACCACATACATACATGTAGGAGGTATGACCAGGTCAAACACGGGTATATAGGCATCAAGGCAATTCTGTTATTCTTACAGACCCGTCAGCGGTTTAGCTAAAAATATGAAAGATGATGAAACTCATCTAATGAAGCACTCTGCTTTTGAAGGACTGAATGCCGTCATCATTTATTTCTCTAACTACACTGTCACAGTAGATGAGATCCAATACAGTTGAACACAGTATGTGAATGAACGTTCTGTCAGTTGAAAGGGTTCTTGAGGCTGGTTCACTCAGTGCCTGATTTGGTACAGATAAGCTGATTGCGAATTGCTTGTCTCATTTCTGAAAATAAATAACAAAACAAGAAATTTGATGGAATAAGCCGAGGTTATTTTGGTGGCAATTTTAATGTCTGGATGCCCTTACTTTAGGTGACAAAAAACAACACCCTGTGCAGTGGCGGATACAGGGGGCGAAGGGGTGGGTGCGCTGTAAAATTTGACAATATACCTTTTTTGTGTACCACTGTACCATTTTCAGAGACATAGGTAGGTTCCGTCGGTACATTTGCAAGTTCTATCATGCGATATTTCTTGCCGGTTTTGGGTAACCGCCCCCACTTAGCAGAATTTCATGAGCTGGCGGGCAAAAAAAAGTTTTTTGTTGTTAGCACATTTGACCGACCCATTATTTAGAAATCGGTGAACAAAATGTTTGGGCCTGTCAAAATTCTGCAAGTTTTTTTACGGATTTTTAAACATTTTAAGGTCATTTTCAATTCAAGGGGATAAAAGTTAAAAAATACACCAACAAAACACCTAGGGTCTGTTTGCCCTGTTTGTTGTAAGAAGGATCGAGCAGCATACTCCAGTAACCTTGCTAACTCCGACAAGAAGCACTGCGCTGGTTGCAGACCCCCGTCTCATTGCGCAATCGCGCAAAGGACAATAAAGGCTCCAATTTCTTTTTGGAGAGTGATACACAATCTGCTGGACTCTGGCCACGGAAGACCGGGTTCGATTCCTGGAGCGGTACACATCATTTTTCTTTCCTTATTCGTTCCGTGTCTCCCTACATTAGCTTTGCAACACCCCATGAGATAGAGTTAAGCCTTTAATTCTATAACATTGATATTACCCTCGGTCCAAGTGCACAATTAAAATATTAAAAAGTAAAGCTTACCTTTATAACTTAATATAAGTTAGTACAATCCAGCCGTACCAGCTAGGTCAATGTGTTCCTGTCACTAGTTAGTGCAAATGCCTTGGTTAGTGCATGGACTTATCAGATAATAAGTCCATGGTTAGTGCAAAGACTTGGTTAGTGTCAGTGTCAATTAAGCAGTACACCACCAGAACAGATGATGTATTGGAATGAACACTGTAAATTACAGTCCATGTAATCATGGACTTATCGCGTTTCTTGCTCGGTGTCTTCTTGTGAACTGAGTTGAATCATGGACTTCTAATAAGTCCATGGTTGAATGCACTGCGGCTGATGATACACCGTATACAGTGACCATATGCGGTACAGGCGTATTTCGTATGGTTGAAAAAAATGTGTTCAAAAATTCTCCGTATTTCACATCAAATGTCCTACATGCCACGGTAAAACGAAATACAAAATAACGTCCATCGTACTCGAATCAACACTCGTTGACTAATAGATATGTGATAATTGTTCTTTTAAGTGGATTTGCAGAGCAAATTGAGTTGTTCATTTCACTTCATGGGCGCTGCCATTTGTTTACATTGTATTCTCGCGGAAACACGAAAATGGATAACGCGAGATTTCAATTTGGCAGTGTTGCAAGCCCGTTTATTTTTCTCCGCCCGATGCCATAAAAAATCTGACCTACCCCCCCTGGTTACAGCAGTGCCCTTTTGGGTCGTCTAGATAATTTGTCCAGGGTGAATCACCCCCCATTCACACCATGTTTACACCATGTTCACACCATGTTCACACACAAATACTAGCGGCACCACCAAAACCCTATTGTATATTTCACGGACATAAATTATGCTAATGAGCTCATTAAATGACGTCACTCACATCATCGGGTTTTGCCGATGATTGAAATCCGTTGATTGAAATTCTAGGTCGAGTAAAATGATGTTCTTATTTGTTGTCTGTGAGCTTTTCTGATTTTTTTCCCGTATTGGAGTATTTTTTTATTGAAAATAGACAGTTCAAATTAAACGTTGGTTCCAAGTTCAAGTAACAGCACATGTATTAAAGGCGACAGCAAAGGCAATATGCAAGCAACATTTGAGAAAAAACGATGCCCGACTTTGCAAGAAAGTGTACGGGGAAGTGTACGGGTGAACATGACAAACCAAAACAGCCTAGTAATAATCACCTCAGTGGCGCAATTGGTTAGCGCGTTCGGCTGTTAACCGAAAGGTTGGTGGTTCGAGTCCAGCCGGGGGCGTTGTTACTTTTTGCATTTAATGCAGATCGACAAATCACAGTAAAAATATAATATTGACAAAATCACAGACCACTTACACAAAAATCGCATCTGCGCATGTTCCTGTCGCGATCGAAATCTACCACGCAAGCAATGAGAGAGTTTTCATAGTGAGCGGGATAGCCAATTCAATATGTCAGCCCCTGTCAGACCATGGTCAGACAATATCTGAAACTGGCGCAAACTTTACTGGACGATGGAACGTAGGCTTTTGATGACGTTTTCAAGAGAGTCTATATAACTGTTGCTCAAAGAGCTCTGCATCTCATCCGCTAATACATGCATCTCATCCATTGAAGGCATCTTGATGACTGACGTGCATCTCATCCATTGAAGGCATCTTGATGGCTGACGTGCATCTCATCCATTGAAGGCATCTTGATGTCTGGTTTAATTAGCTACAAAAACAAGCATTGACTTCCTACGTCGTATTTGTTTCATAACAAAAAATAAATTTACTGGTAGTTAAATTTAAGTTATCCTTACTTATAGAACTATACTTACGGATTATTTTGATACCATCGATGTAATTCTACGCTCACGATTTCTGGAGATTTTAGAGGTTTTTTAACGACTAAATAATTACCGTTCTTCAATGCCGTCGAGTTTGCTTGGTCCCTGCATCAATGGGCTCCACACAACTCATCCAAAAGGGATTCTGGGTACCGGGAACCAGCCTAAGAAATAGGGGTCAATTCAGGGTCGATTAGACTAACTCTCCGTCGCCCTCTACGTCGCTATCTTGCAGGCTATATTTGTACAGCTTTTGTACGGTAATATTGAAGACTTGGGGATGTACCTAGGGTCGATACGGAGAGTTCATATCAAATAGCGTTCTTCCGTTTGCACAGCGCATTAATTCCCTTTCTAGTATTTACGTAATGAAAACTGCATACCCAGGACCCTAATTGTACATAATTTGTCGTATTGGATGGTTTTAAATGTTAAATATGTTAGAACATTGTATAGTTTGGTAATAGACCATTTAAAATTGAGATCAGAAATCTTCGGAAAATAGGTAACGTGCGTTCTTCGGAATCTCACTAAAAGCAGCCTGGTGCCAACAATTTGGAACCAGGCTGTTGTTAACAGTTGATCGCATTCGTAAATCGTAGTATTGGTTGACCGCCTAGTGATTTACTACGTTTGCACACACGCGTACACCCATGAGGAGTAAAACGTGGAACGAGACTAATTGAAAATATTCGGAACCAATCGTAAACTACCGCGAATTGACTTTCATTTTTGCTGACGACTTCTTCATTTCGCTGTGATTAGGGCCGATTTTATATCATTAATATTTCATTTTGAGTAGCATTTATGGAGCTGAAAATGTATCTAGGATGCAATAACAGTACATAGCACATGTATAACCCAGGTAAGTGTATTCAAATGTTTTAGAAATAGGCAAACTAGAAACGAAAATCGCCAGCGTACGAACATATGCTTTCATTTCATAGCTCTCATACTGAGTCGTATCACGACGTATGAGAGCTATGAAACAGAGCTATGGTTTAATATGCATCTCATCCCGTTGAAGGAATCTTGATGGCTGACGTGCATCTCATCTATTGAAGGCATCTTGATGTCTAACTATATAGTTCAACCCGGGATTTCTCACACTGACGATTGAATCTTATTCTTATTGTCAACAGTCTCGTCTTTATTTCTATTTGTCAACAAAACAGGTAACGTGTACTGCCACACGTTTATAATTCACTATACTGTCACTTGCTCCATTGTGTAGTATTGCTTGCAATTTTGCGGTATCAAGGCTCAGCAATCGTACATCCTGTGGTAAATATTATGATACATCACAGTTAAAAGCTGGTGTCCATGCTTGAAGGACTAACTATTATAGTGTCCATTCTCGGATGATGTGATTTTAATCATACAGTCTAGGATTTCATAGAATCTTACAGTTTATGATTTCATACGCCGTTGTTTTATTTCAATAACAAACTTTCAGTCATTTCGCTATTTACAGCCGTAGGCAATTAGATCCATCAGTTCGTCATCATGACGTCATGCTAATCTGCACTCACGAAAACTTTGACGAAGTTCATTTTCATTTAAAAGCTTATATTTAACGCCCGGGTGACAGATGATTTCTTCATTGTTTTCATGTCAAAGACGACGTCCACGGCGACAGGACTCGTACAGCTTTAGGCGGGAGTAGTTCATTGTCAGTATCCCACATCTGACAACCATGTTGGAAGATGCTATTATTGGTATTTTAGACCTAATAATAACACACTCTGGGACGCATTGTTTTACTAGCTCTGACATGTTGTATTACTCTCAAAGTTATCATACTGCGCATGCTCATATCATGCGATCCATATTATAACAACATATAATCATATAGGTGATATTATGATTAGGCAATCATGCTACAGTAACGCTATGGGAATTTTCAACTGAGATCAACTGGTGATGGAAAACTCCCATGTGCAGAAATGTATAAATGATAATTGTCATGCGGTGAGGTGATTTACTACAGCGATTTTACATTGGAATTTTGACTTGCTCGGTAAAATCATACTCCAACTCAACTAAATTGGTATTTCCGTTTATCTGATCAAAAAATGTTGTTCACCAAAGTGGTAGGGAATTTATTCTCCTCAATAACCCTCTACAAAAATTATATATGAATAAGATATCAAATTGTTAAAATTAAATAAAAATTGCACCAATATAAAATATTGTTGACCATTTTTGAAGACTTACGCACACAACCCCTATGACCAGTAGGTGTGAAGTAGGTGCTATTGTATTCATGCAGTCATGATGAAATACACTGTCAAGTACCTATTCAATAAGAGCATGTACTCAGGTACACTACTTAGAAATCAATAACATAACAATAGAGCCTTCCCTCAATTCCCACACACACAAACTATAAATTTCTGTTTTCTGGTCAAGTTTTTTAAACTCAAGATATTTTCACAAATTCATAAAGATGAAACACCCCTCTTTCTAACCATACCAAATGTAAGTAGTAAATGCAAATAGTGTCTAAATAATTAGCATGTTATAACAGGGCTTATTTGAATCTATGAATTGGCTGCCACAGCAGCCGGCCGTTATATGATGCAATGGATGGGCTGCCACAGCAGCCTGCCGCATG
Organism: Ophiura sarsii; assembly: GCA_035610835.1. Classification (NCBI taxonomy): domain Eukaryota; kingdom Metazoa; phylum Echinodermata; class Ophiuroidea; order Amphilepidida; family Ophiuridae; genus Ophiura; species Ophiura sarsii. The sequence goes on from CM069456.1 coordinate 2,299,938, forward strand.
CAAACACTCACTTGACCAAAGAGATGATTTAACACTTTCCACGCGGCATGATGTTTCAAAAATGTCAAGAGTATTGAATTTCATTACCATATTTGGAATCACCATGAGAAATACATTAAAATAAGTACCAACATTCCTAGTACTAGTTCAGTAATTCCTGAGATAGGCTTTGAAAGCTGGGAAAAGTTTCTGAAAAATCTGTTTTGAATGGTAGAACTAATAGCCGCGTGGATAGTGTTAACAGCATTATAAAACGCGAGGTAAAACTCTCATTAACCCTAACCTCCTAAGTCACATTTTGAAGAATTTTTTTTCAACGACAAAAACGCGGACAAAAAGAGTGGCGCCGCCACCGGGCTCGAACCCACAACCAGACGAACGCTCTACCAGTGCGCCACGGGGGCCAACCATACTCGGGCCAGTGTATTGGCCCGACTATGTAGCCTGGGGCCATTATTTCATCGAAAAAGTGCCACGCCAGCTGGCATAGACAGACTTTACCGTGCACATTTGCGGCATTGAGGATGGTTAGGGTTAATAAAATCATACATGGAAAATTTTGAAAAATAAGAAGAAAAAAATCCGTTAACCCTAACCTCCTAAGTCACATTTTGACAAAAAGGGGGCTCAAACCCACAACCTCTCGGTTGCCAGACGAACGCTCTACCAGTGCGCCACGGGGGCCAACCATACTCGGGCCAGTGTATTGGCCCGACTATGTAGCCTGGGGCCATTATTTCATCGAAAAAGTGCCACGCCAGCTGGCACAGACAGACTTTACCGTGCACATTTGCGGCATTGAGGATGGTTAGGGTTAATAAAATCATACATGGAAAATTTTGAAAAATAAGAAGAAAAAAAGTCACATTTTGACAAAAAGGGGGCTCGAACGCTCTACCAGTGCGCCACGGGGGCCAACCATACTCGGGCCAGTGTATTGGCCTGACTATGTAGCCTGGGGCCATTATTTCATCGAAAAAGTGCCACGCCAGCTGGCACAGACAGACTTTACCGTGCACATTTGCGGCATTGAGGATGGTTAGGGTTAAGATAATCAACTTATAGACGACACAAATTCATCGTTGCATAATATTTTCATAAAGTCATTCACTCTTCACATTATTGCTTTAAGAAGAGAGTAGTAATCCGTGTAGAACAATGCTGAAGTACGATTACTCGTTATGGATCTTTCGCAGGATCACAGGATCTTGGCGAAAGCCATTTTAATATAGATGTGTTGAAAAACAAGCAGTTTAAAATGAATAATTATTTATATAATATAGTAACTTGCAGTTTCATGCTCATCAACTACACAGAATGGCGGCAATTATCAGACTAATTCTTAGGAATCGAACACTTTTGCTACTTTTTCGAACTCATTTATTTTAACATAAGATAAACATTTGTTCATATGGTGTTTTTTATTGCGACGTGCGACTAGGAAGCTAATAGTATACACATCTTACCATTTCAGTGAATGTGAATGCATCTATGGGGAATATAAACCATCCCCACCACAATGCCCACCAAGAGGAAGTATGCCGTCAGCACCTGCACCCTATAACGGTAAGCACCTTTTTTACAAACAAAAATGAAAAATGGCGGAGCTCTTGAAATTATGAAGTGACATTTATCATTCAAAAACCTACTTGTTGTCGTAAACTAGAGGTTTTAGTGACATGAAGCAGTTGCGAATCCGACTATGCGGTGATTTGTTTTCGAGGAACTGATTTGATCACTGTATTAATTCAATGCGGTATAGAACTTATCCATGTATTCAAGCGGAACGGACAACAAATGTACACCCAATTCACCCCTACCCCCTAAGAATTTTCGCCGAGAGGACAGAGACCAAGGGCGTCTAGGTGATCGCTTTAACATCCCTTGCGCTCATTTTGAAGAAAAACAATTGAGGATACCACCTTACCCGGGGGTAGGGTAAGCCGTGAAAGTCCGAGGGTAGGGTTGGGGGAGGGGGAGGGATTGTCGTTGCAACCTTACGATTCTTTAAATCGCCATTTTAAAAAATATCTTAATTGTACACACTAAAAACAACGGGGTCAAAATATTGACCCTCTTACGGGGTCAGTTTTATTTAACCCGATTCGTGGTTAAATCAACCACTGTCGGGGTCATTTGGCATCATATTGAAATGACCCCTAAAAGGGTCATATTTAAATGACCCTAAATATAGTCATGAATGACCTAGTCATTAAAGACCCTAAATATATATGACCCTAAATATAGTCATTTTCAACCACGTTCCGGGGTCATTTGCTAATCGGGATATACCGTTATCAAAATGACCCCTGAATATGGTCATTTTTTGACCCTACACTGCAAAAACTCCGGTGTTAAACTACAACACTGAGCCGGTGTTACGCTCCTGGTGTTAATGTTGGTGATAGGTCAACACCATAGGAATAACTGATGTAACACTTGGTGTTAAATTTCTTGTGTTAAACTTGGTGTAAGAATAACTCCCATGGGTGTCACTATTCCACACATGCGCACGGGGGTGGGTTATATTGTTTTTTTAACACTTTGGATTGTATATTTATATATTTGATCTAGTGATTCGATCTGCAACATGCACTATTCCATAATTAAATGGCAAGTAAGAACATTAATTCACAAAAACGTTCAAGTTTTAATAAATTTGAACTGTTGAACAGTGAAATATGTTATTCGTGGTTAAATCAACCACTGTCGGGGTCATTTGGCATCATATTGAAATGACCCCTAAAAGGGTCATATTTAAATGACCCTAAATATAGTCATGAATGACCCTAATCATGAATGACCCTAAATATATATGACCCTAAATATAGTCATTTTCAACCACCGTTCCGGGGTCATTTGCTAATCGGGATATACCGTTATCAAAATGACCCCTGAATATGGTCATTTTTTGACCCTAATATAGTCATAGAGAAAAAGAGAAATATAGTCATTTGACCCCAAGGATAGTCATTTTTAACCACAATTTGGGTGAAGTTTTTGACTAGATCACCGGGGTCAAATTTGACCCTTTTTTAGTCGGTGCATAGTTGACTCCGTAAGCGGGGTTAAAAATGACCCTTTTGTGGTTGAATTTTGACCACGTATTTTTAAGATTTTTTAGTGTGTATGGTCCTGAAGTTTCTAGTTTGTTATAAACATCATTTCCTCACAAACCGGCGTAAATTTCAATTTTGGCCTATATTTCAAAGCGGGATTTTGAGGTCGGCCATATTTAGTGACGTTGTTGTGACGTCATGCGTGGGATGTTTGTACTGGTTTTGGTATGTATGTATGGAGGGGGGGGGGGGGTAATCCCTTAGGTACCCAGTGTTATAAAAACGTCTCAGGAGGACGAAGGTTAATCTTCATGTGTGCGCTGATGATACTCAACTTTATATACCCTTTGATCAAAAATCACCTGATGAGATGACATATGCCATTTCCAAACTACAAAACTGTATAATTGACATCAAAAACTGGATGAGTAAATAACCTAAAAATTAATTACTCTAAAACTAATTCTTCATCTGCACCTATGCTGATCTCTCCATTGCCGTAGCACATAAATGACCCGTGGTAAGGCAACGACAAAAAAAACCCTGTTCTACAAATTGAATACCGACCCATCAAATTGACCACAAAAATACTTTTTTTACAGATATTTTTGATTTTTAACAGTCGTTTTCAAAAGAAAATAAGAAAAGTTCGAGGTCTGCGGCACCTTCAGGGATAAATCAGAGGCTGTTGAATTACTTCAAAAGTTAAAATGATCCAATTGGAATTGTTCCAAATGATTTTATACCCTTCAAGACTCACGTCTGTTCTACCGTACTAATATTGTTAAAAAGATGTAAAGACTTTGAACAAAAGATAATCAACCATACCGTCTAAAATGTGAACTTGGCCCTTTATTTTGATTAATCTACATTCATTTTCAGTGAGTATTGAGTTGGATTACGTACCAGGATGTCTTGTTCAGAATTTTGACACAATCTCAGAATGTGATGAAAACATAAATGGAAACCGCCTTTGTCAGGACTTTACCAATTGCTGCCTAGAGGAGGAGGACACGTATGAATACGCCTCATACGTATACTTCGCTGACAGATTGAAATGTAAAAATGGTCCTAATAGACAGTGTGTCGAGGATGTTTGCTTCTTATCTACTGCTCAGGATTGTTATTGCGACTATGAATATTATGAAGAAAAACCTCAAAAGTAAGTATCTATACAGGTGTATACCATTCTACATAGACATGATAGACATCATAGATGGAAATCGACCTTGTCATCTATCCCAGTAACGTTCGATACTGGTATAAAGTCAGTGTTCCAGTATCACAATTATTTACCAGTATCATTGAATACTGGAACAAATTACTACTGGTAGCACGTGTACCAGCAAGAGATCGCGCCTTAAATATTCATGGAGGGGTCTACAGGAAAACCCATATTGATGTCCAAGGAGTGGAGGTCCCAGCAGGTATCTGGCGAGATTGGAGGGCACTAGCATCAACTCAGGGAGGCAGAGAGGAAAATCGTGGGCGAAATCCTGGCCGTTGCATGTTAAAATTGCCTGATATATAGCTTAGTTTTATCTCTCTAGACATTTCAGATCCATTTTAAAACTTACTCATTTGGTAATTTGGACATTCTAATATTTTTAAAGATGTCTCTGCCCTGTAATTGTTTTCTGCCACCCATGATTTCTTTCTGGAAATCCCGTTCCCGTGGATTTCTCAGCCCTGGCAAATCTACTTAGGCATGTCAAATTTCGCTTTGGCCACTTTTCATGTGCACAGAACTCTTTTATTAGAATCGCCATTCAGTGTATAATTAAACATAGTCAATAAACTCAATAATAATCTACCTACTAAATCGTGACAGTTAGTTGAATTTGAGCAGAAAAGCATTTTACATCCATATTATCCATGACAAACCAAAGAATATTTGATTTGTTGATGTATTTTAAATAAATGCATTTACATATCCTATAATCATCATCGGAATCATAAAGACATTTATTTCAGTTGAAAGAACTTTTCTTGTTCAAAAGAGGCCAAAGTGGAATTCGCACTCTTGTTACTGAATTGATCACATCTCGGTAGTTAGGAGGTGAAATTCAATGGGATGAAGTGTATTTTGATAGAAAACTGATGGGGCTTACCAACGGTCTATTTTCCTAAAACCTTACATGACCACCAAAGAGTGGAAGTAGTTTTAATTAATTTTCTAACTCATTTTGATGATATCGAGTAGAGCCACAAGGTGTTCAATCACGACATGAAAGCTTAAAAAGATGAAGTTAGAGCAAAGATTTATAAATAAATAGCATTGTTTTAAAAATAAAGTGTACTTTAGGTCTCCGTTTGCAATTATCTCGTTAAAACTATAATGCCGTATCATTAACTTAAAGGTATATTATGTGATCTTTTCCAGGGGCAATGGCGTATCCAGGACTGTTTGGATGGGGGGGGGGGGGGCAAAAAAACCTGAAGCCATCTTGTTGATCTTAAATATTGAAACGTTGAACCTAATACGCGCGAAGCGCGCACAAAATTGTGATTTTAACACTAAAAATGTAGAGTATGACGTTTTTAACGTCCCTCACATAGTATTTTAAGTATTTGGTGTGGTTTGAGGGCCATTATTATATTAAAACCTCTAGAAACATTCACGCGGAGCGCGCAAAATTTTAGAGTCTTTGAGTTTTTGAACTAAAATGGTCATGAAAAACTGTCCTGAAGCCATCTTGATAAGCTTAAATAATGAAATATTAAAACTAAAACGCGCGCGGAGCGCGCAAAAAATTGCATTTCTAACACTAATGGTCCTGTATGATAATAACGTCCCCCACATAATATTTAGAATTTTTGGTGGGGTTTGAGGGTCATTATAATGTTAAAACCTATTCGCGCGGAGCGCACAATATTTTTGAGTTTGGTTTGAGGGCCATTACAATGTTAAAACCTGTAACATTTAATATTTCATTATTTAGAAAATATGGGCGCGGAGCGCGCAAAATTCGAGTTTTAACTAAAATGTTCATGGAAAACTGTCTTGAAGCAACCTTGTTAAGGTTGCATTTTGCAAAAAATTGCATTTCTAACATTAATGGTCCAGTATAATAATAACGTCCCCCACCTAATATATATAATTTTTGGTGTGGTTTTTGCATTAAAACTTAGGTCCAGTATGATGTTTTTAATGTCCCCCACATATTTAGAATATTTGGTGGGTCTGATCCATATAATGTTAAAACTTGCAGTAAATATTCTTTTTTTAACTAAACTGGTCATGGAAAACTATCCTGAAGCCATCTTGTCAAGCTTGAATAATGAAACATTGAAACTAATGCGCGAAGTACGCAAAAATTGACATTTATAACACTTAAATTAGTCCAGTATGACGTTTTTAACGTCCCCAACATAATTTTTAGAATATTTGGCATGGTTTGAGGGTCATTATAATATTAAAACCTGTAGAAAATATGCGCGCGGAACGCTCACTATTTTTCAGTTTTTGAACTAAAATGGTCATAAAAAAAACATTCAAATTAATGCGCGCGATGTACGCAAACACTGACATTTCTAACACTTGAATGGTCCAGTATGATGTTTTTAACGTCTCCACATAATATTTAGAATATTTGGTGTGTTTTGAGACCCATTATAATGTTGAAACCTGTTGAAAAAGTGAGCGCGAATCGAGCAAGAAAAAAAAGAAGTTTTTAAACAAAAATGGTCCAGAAAAAACGTTCCTGAAGCCCTCTTGTTAAGCTTGAATAATGAAACATTGAAACTAATACGTGCAAACCCCGTACCCCCCCCCCCCCCCCCATTTGCGCCGCATATATCCCTACCCTTCCTCCTCCCCTGCCTCCTTCTCTTCCTCCTTCTCCTCTTCCTCCTTCTTCTCCTCTTCTTCCTTCTTCTCCTCTTCCTCCTTCTCCTCTCCCTCATTTTTTTAAACACTTTTTTCAATGGAGGGGCCATGGCCTGCTGGCCCCCCCTGGATACGCCACTGTCCAGGGGATGCCTTCAATCCTCGATAAAAAAATAGAAGCAGATGTTATTGCAGATTTACATTTCTGATCATAAATCATGAATATATTCCAAGTTACAGAGCGATACGATTCCTAATTACCTCAAAATCATGGTTTTAGAGTGAATTTAGAGTAGGACAATTTCAACCTCTTAAAACCATGATTTTGAAGTAATTAGGCATCGTATCGATCTGTAACTCAGAAGATCTTTATGATTTTTTATCAAAAATGTAAATCTGTAAGAAAATCTGCTTTCATAGTAAAAATCAATGATAGCGCTACTTGGAAAAGAACACATAATATGCCTTTAAAACAATAAACAGACGATTTTGAACCATGCATAAAAACATAGCATTGTTTTCTAATAAAGTTTTCATTAAGTCACTGGTGTGCATCAGTTAGGATGAACTTAAAATTATGATACATGCATCGAACCATATTTTTCCACTTTCATTTCTAGTAAATTTGCTATCGGTCTAGGCGTGGGTATTGGAATATGCGTGTTTGTTGCTGTAATCATCGCTTTGTTAGTCTACTGTCGATTAAAAGGTAGAAGAGAAGGACAAGAGAAAACCCAGGGTACCCTACCAATGGGAGCTCTACCGAGTTCATGTGCTGATGCTAACAGGTAGGTACCAGGCATGAGATGACTCTAATTTTAGTTGAATAGCTGGGGAGCGCACATGGTTTCGAAACACATGTGAGTTTTTTAAACCCTAAATCATGGTTAAACACCCACGTTAACAAGGATGTCCACCTAGATTGTAATTCTACCGACTTCAAGGAACATCTTGGTAAATAACCCCCTATGCCAGCAGACTGGGACCGAAAAATCCTGAAATGGAACCATGCTCGCCAGCTATTTAGTGTGAAATTCGTACATAGCCTTAGGACAAAATATTTGAATCGACGTTTTATTGCGCAAAGAATAGTAGGGTCATAATCTTGAATTCCTTGACCATGTTCTTCATACCTTTGTTTCTTGGTGAATTTGTCAATTAGAACCATTTAAAAATAAAATGAGCTCCTATTACCTTCTCAAAAGTGACAGAAACCTTTTTTTTTTTACAAGGGCCCGAAAATTCAAATGGCTTCAAGGATTCCGAAAAGGTATAGTTTGCCTAACTTCCGATGTTTGGTTAACGAGTTATCGGGTAAAAGGTAAAAAGGTCGTTGACCTTTGCAAACGGGGTCAAAATTTAAACTTGCTCCGATTCTGATAAACAATATCTCAAATTGTTCGTATGATCACAAGGATTCCAGAAATGTTTGTACCACCGGGAATATTTTGTGTGGGTCAAAAGGTCAAAGTATACAAACCTATATGGAACTTGACCTTTTGACCGCTTTATAAGGTACAACAGACACTATAGGTGGTAAAAACTATCATTTCTGGAATCCTTGCAATCAAACGAACAATTTGAGATATAATTTTTCAAAATCGGAACAAGTTTAAATTTTGACCCCATACGCAAAGGTCAACGACCTTTTTACGTTGTATCCGATAACTTGTTTAGGGGTGTGTGGACTCTCAGGTACAGCCTCCGTAAAACTGCCGTAACTTCCTCATTATTCATTTAATCTTTATACAAGTTACAGTTTCTTCAAGGAAAGGGTTCAGTGAATCCAACCATGATCATGAAATTGACTATTTTGGAGAAAATTATAAAAAACATTTTTTTTGACCCATTTTAGGTTCTGCAAAGATAACTGAAAAATATATTTTGTCAAATTTTGTCATACTAGTTTTATTATAATCCTAATAAAATTCCCTAGGAATAGGTTTTTTTTTAATATCTTATCTATTTTTTGAATTATAGACCAAAAAGTGCCAAAAAACGTGTTTTTTTAAACTCCAAAATCATGAAAAACCTTTCCATGGGAATTTTATTAAGAATATAATGAAACTAGTATGACAACATTTGACAACATATATTTTGAGTTATTTTTGCAGAATCTGAAATGGGTCAAAATCGTGTTTTTTAAATAATTTTCTCCAAAATGGTCAATTTCATGATCATGGTTGGATTTATTGAACCCTTTCCTTCAAAAACCTGTAAACTTGTATAAGATTAAATGAATAATGAAGAAGTTACGGCAGTTTTACGGAGGCTGTACCTGAGAGTCCACAGCCCCCTTAACCAAACATCGGAAGTAGAGCAAATTATACATTTTCGGAATCCTTGTGCTCAGCCGAACAATTTTGTATGCTTTTTAGATTAATTGAAGCCATTTGAATTTTCGGGCCCCTGTATGGCAGTCATTTTGGAATTTGCGCTATAAAAAAAGTTCCCGTCACTTTTGAAAGGGTCACAGGAGCTCAGTTTCTTTTAAAATGGTTCTAGTTAGCAAATTCACCAAGAAACAAAGGTAGGAAGAAAATGGTCACGGAATTCAAAATTATGACCCTACTAGAGGGTTGATTTTCTGAATCCTTTAATTACAATGTAGGTTCATATGTGTAAAACAATTGTAAAATTGAATGTACACATCTCAGTTGTTATCAAAATTGAGGGCGCAGCCTCTAATAAATCACTGGATAAGCCATTAATCACATGTTAATGCTGAGCTATACTGCCACCAGCCAGAAAAATTAAAACTTTGTAGAAAGAATCCTCCATGATAGGTTGCCAGTTCTGTGTATCGAGACCCAATTCAGAACTAAGGACTTGTACTTGTAAAGGGCGTGTCAAAAAGTGTCCCATGAGGGAGACAAATAATAAACAATGTGTTTGGTTTAAAAGTAATAGACTGTTGGTGAGCTAGCTCTCTATCAAATACATTAACTCGCGAGATATTATCTATTCGTGCGACTCCCACTTTGGCCACTTTTGAACAAGAGTTGTAATCAGTCAGTTGTAGAACGAGATCCCGTTTCAATTGAGGGCGCTCTATTTAGTGACGCACTGCCGTCATTTTTTACACGGCGATTCATCAAGTGACGGAAATCCGTCGCCCGCCAGAATACAAACAAAAAACACTTTTCAATAGAGGGCGGGCTTGGGAACAGGACAGCGTTTCCAAGGGAACGGCCTCACGTCACAGTAATTTTCAAAATTCATAAAAAGCCTATTTTGCCGATTTTAAACAACGAAATAACTCTCTTATTAGAGAGATAACCGTTACAAAGGCATCACTTCTGAATACTATAGGGCTTATATTTAATGTATAGATTATCAAACTTACCCTAAAAATTCTATAAAATGGTGTAATCTCGTCTTGAAAATGGTGGTCTCATCGCAGCAAACCGGTCAAAAAGACATAATTTTAGCTTGTGTCGTGTGATGTTGGGGTCAAAGGTTAAATCATCAAACTGGATGTCGCAAGTAGTTATGGTACCTTTTGCTGCCCTCAACTCCATGGATAGTAACTTTTTATGCAGATAATTAGGGGTAAAAGGCGAAAATTCAATCATTGCACAATTTAACGGGTGTGCGTTACCTTGGTTACGTACATCCGTCGTTTTAGAGCGCCCTCAATTGAAACGGGGCCCCGTTCCACAGCTGACTGGTAATACTGAATTTGATACAGTCCATTGTTTTGAAAACAAAACACATGGTAAGTATTTTTGATTATTTTATGACACGCCCTGTACTGCGGCTGCTGCAGCAGGCATCAGAAGTTCATTCCGTATGAGAACGCTCATTTATGGAGGACTGGACTTGAACCCAATACTTTTAAATTGCGAATGTATTGCTGTCAATAACTAACGTGCATCTTCATTTTAAGGAAGTATAAGCGGGTTGAAAGTTAATAAAGCGCTCAGCATACTTTACAACGCTCGGCCGCTGAACGCACTGTTGACAGCCGTTTTCCAATCAGGCTGCGTCATTTTGTTGTGGCGGAGCTACTACGCATTTGTGAGAGCGTAAATATTTAGAGCATATAGTGGAGTATGCTGAAAATAAACGTAAAACACAATCTCCTTATTGATCTCTAACAGGCAAGGTGACAATGAAGAATATGCAGAGATCGATTCTTATGTAGGAGACGCCACCATGAGAGGTACGTTAAGGGAATAGTTATTGAGACTGTGTTGGGCCCCGATAAGTGGTTTTTTTTATCGAGCTTGATTTGAAAAAATATCGAACCTCGTATCCAGCAGCAAGTGGTTATTTATCGAGCAGCATAATACCCCTTGTCTATAAATCTAACGAAGGACAAGTGATGCGATATGTCATTACATGTAAACATTATTATGGTGTTTGCTTATATACCCGAATGTCTATTTTATCGAGCCTCAACTTAAAATATAACGTATCGAGCCCCGGTAAAGTCTCGATAAATGTATCGAGTATAAATGGAACTGTTCACTAAGAAAGAGAAGCAATGACATCTGTGGAAGCGCGATTCATATCGGGAACAATAATTTTATTTCATTTTTACACAGCCGGCAAAAACAATATACTTGGTGGGTTATTGTTGCACAGCGTAAACATGCCACCATTTGTGAGCCAAGAACATCTTGCTACCATTTGTGTGCAAAGGCCACCATTGTGTGATGTCGTCTGCTACATGTCACACATACTAATAATCTACATGTCAGTGACTATATTTGATGGCTATGAAAATACATTTATAATATTAATATTTATCTTTATCAGCTGTGTCTAATCAAGCTTACGATAGCTCAGCTGTTGCTTATCCTCCTGGTCAATCTAACCAAGCCTATACAAGCTTGAATGATCCGGCCATCAACTCTCACCAGTACAAATCTCTGAAGAAACCAAACCAAGATCTTGGCAATGGGGACTACACGGATCCTGAGAAATACACGGAACCTCCAGTCCTCCCTCGGAGGAACTCCAATGCCATTGATGACGAAGACGATGATGAGGATTACGTAAGCCAGGGAACACCGGAACCAGCAACAAACAATGATGATAGCAGAGATGATTACACCTTAGAGCCCACAGCCCCTTCCAGTGATAATGGCAATAGCTCAGCCCAATCCAACCCCAAAGAGCCCCCAACCTCTTCAAGTGATTATGTCTCTGTAGATACTCGGGACCATCCCAACTCCAAATCTCCATCCAGTGATTATGTATCCGTTGATGCTCCAGATCATCCCAGCCCCATTTCTCCATCCAGTGATTATGTATCCGTTGATGCTCCAGATCATCCCAGTCCCATTTCTCCATCCAATGATTATGTTTCCGTCGATGCTCCAGATCATCCCAGCCCCATTTCTCCATCCAGTGATAATGTATCCGTTGATGCTCCAGATAATGACACAGAAGAGAATGATGTCTCTTCCGATTACGTTGACTTTTAACGGAAATACCCAACCCCTTCAAGTGATTATGTCTCTGTAGAAATACCCAGGATCATCCGAACTCCATATCTCTATCTATAGTGATTATGTATCTATTGCGTCAGATCATCCTATCCCCAATTCCCCATCATGCACCCAGTCATGATTTCTCTGTCGATAGTCCAGATAATGACTCAACAGAATATGATATCTCTTCCGATTATGAGTGATTCTTTGACGTTTGTGTCGAACGATTATATATATTGTGGTATTTTAGACAAACAATGGTGCATTCCACAGCTTCCCGTTAAAAACCATCAAGTTTCTCCTGAATTCCCCAAAATAAACTTGTGTAATTAGAATTGATACAAACCGCATTCCAGCTTTTAAAGCATATTTTGGAGTTCCCAATTTGTAGGCAAACTTGTACCTAGGTCTACTTTTTTTCGTCTAGAATACCCATTGAAATTTATAATCGACCAAATTAACTAAAACAGATCAATCAATCAATCAATCACTGAAATTTATATAGCGCCAGAACCAAGAAACTTGTACTATAATTATATAGTAAAAACATATTTGTAAAAACAAAGTAAAACCAGATCATGTGGTACAGAGTGCTCGATACTAAAAAGTAGAGCGTAATATATTTGTATAAATGTAGGATTAGAAGTAAAACTAACGTATCACTGTTATCATGTTGACAACTCACCTAATGAAACAGAGGAAGACGAAATGTCTTCTAATTATGTAACTATATTACTGTAATAATTCATATATATTCTTGTAAATCATACTATAGTGTGAATCAAAAACATAGTGCATGGATTGAAACGGCCGTTGACCTAATTGATCTAATTTAGTTCATCTTCTACAAAAATGACAGTAATCGACTGAAAAGTAAGTAAAATATGACAAACTTTGTAAACTGACCCTAATTTTTCACTATTAAGGGATTTACACAGTAAAGACGTTAAGACATGACTGTTACTGTATCATGATTGAATGAGTGAGAACGGTGGCCATATCGGTGGAGGGCTTTCATGAAGACCTAAATGTCAACAAAGATAATATAATAGTCTAAGGCCACATACATACATTTTACTAAAAATCGCTATGGTAAATGCGGAAATTTTTGGGTTTTTTATTGGGTTTTTGGCTCACTTTTTCTTTTTTCTGCCTTTTCGGAGCCAATTTCTTTTCCATTTTTTTCTAAATAACTAAGATAACTGAGAAACTAAACAGGACATCAAAAATTGGGCTCATCGCGTAGGGTTATGCAGCCAAAGTGACGTCACATACTTATGCGCGCGGGGTAACTTATGAGAGACAGATCTTTTTTTCTAGCGAAAATTTCATTATTACATTTCATTACAAAACGTTAGGAAAAAAGCATTGGACTCGGAACTTATACATGTACCTGGTAAATGTTTCCCTTCACGAATGCGCAAGACTCTTTTAAAAGTGCGATTGATCAAGAAACAAGTGTCTTTAGAACAACATTTTTGTTTGTGCGACATTTTAATACGCTACGATATAAAGACATTAAAAAAAGTAACTCGGCTGTTGTAAAAGCACCTATAATTTTAAAATTGTTACTCATATCCTAAAAATGAAAATACCAGGAGACGGAAAGATTAATTACGGTGATTTTGACACCTTGTTTGTTAAAATCGATAGAGTATTGTTGTCGCAGTATGTGCTTACAGATGAAAAGTGCCCATTTCCATTGTTGCAGTAACTCCTATTGATATCTCTGATTCAGCGTGAAGATAATAGCAGGAATTTTGATAGTTTGCCCAAGGCGATGACCTGTCCTGTCTGTCTTCTCGGACCTTCTGAGCATTTGGAGTTTTAAATTCATCCTTATTAATTGTAAAGAAGTACGCCTGTCATCCCCATTAAATTTGTCCCGGATTGTGCTAATCAAGTTTACAGCACAACAAGAACAGCTAATCAAAATTCCCGCTATTATCTTCACGCTGAATCAGAGAGATCAATAGGAGTTACTGCAATAATGGAAATGGGCACTTTTCATCTGTAAGCACATACCGCGACAACAATACTTTATCGATTTTAACAAACAAGGTGTCAAAATCACCGTAATTAAATTGGCTGTCTCCTGGTATTTTCATTTTTAGAATATGAGTAACAATTTTAAAATTAAAGGTGCTTTTACAACAGCCGAATTACTTTTTTTGATGTCTTTATTATCGTAGCGTATTAAAATGTCTCAACCATTAGATTTTGCGATGTTTAGTTTGAATATTGTCTCAATTTATACGCCAATATCATAATGTAATTACAGATAAGTGCATTGCTAGTGAATACTCACTCCAAATCCCATAACATTGGCAATATCACGTAACGAAAGCGCGTGAACTGAGAGTGTTAACATTACATTCTTCACCTAGATGTCGTCACGCGATATCGATTTATACCCCATCAACGGCAGGAAAGCACCAATTATAAATAAGGTCTATATTAGAAAATAGAACAGATTTTTACATGAAAAATAACGAATACTCAAAAAAAAATAAGAGAAGTCCAACTTTACTATAGGGTCTAAAAATATAAGGTTACTTATAGCAGACTTTACTGGGCGTAATAATGTATAATATTTGATTTCTTGAAATCTTTTCCAAATGTCATAACACTAGTATCACATATTTAAATCATCGACGGTGATCACATGAGGTGATTGTAACATAATAGTAACATTGTAGTTGAGTTGTTCCATATGTCATTAGAAATTGTGTCTTATTCGGTTAAAAAGGATGACAAAAATGTTGGACTTTTTTGCCCTCAATCTAACCTTGCCTACATTCTAACTTGGATTTCCAGACTAGGTCGCACTGCAAAACTAGTCCGCATGTCCCATACGTATAAGTGACTTGTACGTAAGACTTGTACGATAGTCGGCAAAGTAATAAGTGGTTTCATCCTATATATATGCACTGTTAGAAAAAACCCTGTACATTTTACAGTCAAAAGCTGGCAGCAAGGATGCCAACTTTTTACCGCAAAATTTACAGTAAAAAATAATTCAATAAAAATATTTGAAAATATACATATTTGGGGAGTTAATACAGAGCTTGGGCTTGTGTAGAGAATAAAAAAGCACTGGCGACCGCCCCAACTTAGTGAGCCTTTCCACCAAAGTAGACCTTCTTTTTTACGTTGCGTAACTGTAAAATTTACTGCGTAACTGTAAAATTTACAGTTTGTTGTAAAAATATACAGGAAAAACCTGTAAAAGTTGTATTTTTACGGTCAAAAGTTGGCATCCTTGCTGCCAGCTTTTGACCGTAAAATTTACAGATTGTTTTTACCGTAAATTTTAATCGTATAATTAACAATTCATAATAGTTTATTACGATATTGATATGCTTCAACACTTGGATAAGACCTGCAATTTTAAATTTAGTCATAATAGGCCTAGGCCTGGAAAATGGAACATAATAAATACATATTTTACTGTATTCCAAATTAAAGCCAAATACTGTCACTTTTTAACCTTTTTTACAGTATTTGACTGTAAATTTTACAGTAATTTCTAACAGTGTATACAGACAGCAATTGAACTGAGATCAATGCAAATATTTCTATATTAGGCTATAATGGAATTATTTATTTGTATTGGTTTATTTCTATTTCTATTGGTGTTTGTAAGTACGGGGATGCAGACTATTACTTTCGCGCCTATCGTATAAGTCTTACGTGATTTTTACGGACTAGTTTGCAGTGCGCCCTTATTATATATGATTATAAATAATTGACATGATTTTTAAATTTTCCAACTCTTGATATTTTCTGGAATGCGGAGGACTAATACCGTAGTTATATCTTTTCTAATTTTCGAAGCTGTAAAGATCTTTAAGGCGCAAAAATAAAATAATGTAAATATATTATGTTTATATACAATGTACATGAACGATAAGGTGTTGATGTAAATCTTTTAGTATAATTTGATCCAGGTATTGTGTACAATTTACACACAGTTCTCAATAAATGTAACTTAAAGGTATATGACCCGATCACTTTTTTGGGGCTATGATTTCTTTTTACACATCAAGATATTTTGGTATCAGAAGAATCCCCATATTTTTCTCATTATGTCTGCAAAACATTAGGGGCCAGAAATGTTTCATTTGGAAATTATAGGCTAAAATGTGGTGAATTACTGCCAAAGGTGGTTAACCACCAACCAGTCTGTGTACTACTCAATGGGCACATGTCTTTTGACCTTGCGCTTCTAAAAATAGAACCATTGGAGTTATGCAACTCAAACTTTGGAATGCAACAATTTTAAGGATGACCTTTCATGTAAAATAGAAAACATCAAGTTGAAAATCGGGTCATCTACCTTTAAATGTATACTAAAGGTATACCGCAGACCTTGTTCACTGCACATTGCAGGTATGAATGGGCGATTTTATCTCCTTTGGTCATGTCTCGTGATATTAATAGGAGTTAAATTATATTGAATGGCAATGGGAATATAACCGTACAATGACTATGATTGACCGAGCAAGTACTATACAACAATCCAGTTAGGCAATGATAAAAAGCCTTGTTCTACGGGCGGCCAAACCTCTCAGGCATAGTCGGGCGGTTTTTTCTTCATAACTCAGGCATGCTCGAGGAAACTTTCGTTAATTTCAATTTTGACTAAGATTGTCAAAACATTTCAAAATTTAAAACTCAAAAAATGAAACAAGCCTGAAAAAGAAATAGCAAAAGGAAAAAGACAACAAAATAAATTCTCAAATTAAAAAATAAATGCCAGTCGAGTGAAACAGGTTTTTTCCCTTGGTCTTACCGCAAGTCTCGCTACGCATGACCGGATCTTATTATCAAGGTCAAATACAACGTCATTGTCTTGTTTTATGACCCGTGCCACTACGGTATAAGTTTAAAGCTGTGTGGAAATAATAACGAGCATTCCGTTTTATGATCTCACGGGTCACCAATGAAAATATCTTGTAAGTGCAGTATGTATAGGCCTTCCACGCAGAAGTAAAGCTCACCGTTGGACATACAAAGTACACGGAAGTTTAATAGTACAATAGTGGAATTTTCACTCTTTTGTTACCCACAACTGATTGGGTTGTATGTGACGAGTGGAGAATATTGTAAAGGTAATTATTATTATTATTATCATTAATTCTGTCTCTTTGAAAATAATGAAATCAAGACACAATTATATCAAATATACTTAAGCAATTAAATTCAGATTACCTTCAGAATTTTGTATCCTTCATTGCGTACATTGGCATTCGTTTGTACGAATTAATTCCACGCAATTACGGTATTTTGAAACGTTGGAAAGTTAAATTCAGAATATTATGAGAATTCTATATCGTTGAGACATTGACTACGTACACTTCATTCGTTTGGCACGAATTGATACCACGCAATGTGTAACGTTAAATTCAGAATATAATTCTGTATTGATAACTTTGCACACATTTCATTCGTACATGTATGCACGAATTCGCAATGTATATTGGAACGTTGGAACGCTAAATTCAGAATATATTCAGAATTCTGTATCGTTAACTACGCACATTTCATTCGTTTGTACGAATTAATACCAGGCATTTGTGGTCTCACGGGTCACTATTGAAAACATCTTATCAGTATACCTCGCAAAAGTTTGTTTGTACGGGATAATACCACGCAATGTATTTTGGAACGTAACATTTACCAGATCAGTGGACAGTAGGCCTAATGCCAATTCTCAGTGGTAGGTAGAAACCAACCTTCTCAATCCTATTGTTACACCTGACAGACTAAAGACATCAAAAAGAGTAACTAGGCTGTTGTAAAAGCACCTATAATTTTAAAATTGTTACTCATATTCTAAAAATGAAAATACCAGGAGACGGAAAATTTAATTACGGTGATTTTGACACCTTGTTTGTTAAAATCGATAAAGTAGTGTTGTCGCGGTATGTGCTTACAGATGAAAAGTGCCCATTTCCATTGTTGCAGTAACTCCTATTGATATCTTTGATTCAGCGTGAAGATAATAGCTTGGGGACCAGGGGTGGTGCCGGAAGGGGTGCCGCCTGTATCATAGCAATGGGGATAATCCCATGCTTTCTTCTTTTTACAATAACTAGTCATCCCCTGATGTTACAAACACCATTGTGGTCCCATTTTAAAGGATATTTAGTAGTCTTTCAGTATGTGATTCAACAGACTTGTCAACTATTTGTAACAAACAATTATTTATGGATAAGACCATGATCATCAGCTTTCTTCCTATTTGCTACACAGTCAACATGAATATAAATCAGCCTCAATTTACCGAATTTATAAAAATGACTATAACAGAAAAAGTTTTCAACCTATGATAGCAAAAGTATACATTTTTAAAAGCTTGTAACTAGAGGAATTCAAAAATGCAGTTTAGATCAGGGAAGGGTACATCCTTTCTAAAAATATTTCTGAAAATTCTCAAAATAGGCCTATATAAAATAAAAATTGGAGGTATTCATTAGCCGGTATAATTACATTACCGACGTAGTAACTGACAATTATATATCATCTGATGGGTAATTTCATGAGGAATTTAAATATGTAAAGTTAATATTGATAGGGGTAGGTATAAAAAAATATGGATCTCAAATCAAAGATTAAAAAATATGATATTTTTCCGAACATTGTGAATCATACCATTTTAGTCCTTGGTTGTACTATAATTTCAATAGCATAGGAGGCGAGTTCAAAACACATGGCTATGGGCGCCCGCATGGGTGATTTGATCTCTTTAGCTAATGTCTCGTGATATAATAGGAGTTCCATGATATTGAACGGCAATGGGAATAAAACCGTACAATGACTATGATTGACCGAGCCAGTACTATAAAACGATCCAGTTAAGCAACGACAAAACGCCTTGTTATACAGGCGGCCAAACCTCAATTATTGTCAACAATCGACATTTTGACCAAAACTGTCAAAACATTTCAAAAAATAAAAATAAAAAATGAAACAAACTTGAAAAAAAAAAAAAATATATAATAATAATAAAAAAAAGAAAAAAAAAGATAATTGGTCGGTCGAGTATAACAGTTTTCTCTTTGGTCTTGCCGCAAGACTCGCTACGCATGGCCGGATCTTACTATCAAGATCAAATACAGGGTGAGTCAAAAAGACTGCAATAGTGGAAAGAAGCCATTTTGTTTTCAAAACTAAAATGAATTTTAAAACTTTTTAAACGTTGCAAGAATGATGTATTTAATCCTAATTTTGTGTGAACAAATCAAGTCAATATCATTTTCCGTTTGCCTTTGGTGAACCTTTTGACCAGTGCACCCATTTCACACGTTTGTCCACGAGATACCCAAAATATGCATCAGATCGCAAAACGTGTCTCCCATTCAAATTTGGAAACTTGAGTTCATTTGTGATGTTATTGGATTTTGATGCATCCTTTCTTGTTTACACGTGAGTTAGCATAATCAATTATAATCATACCCATGCTGTGAAAGCGTATAATGTTCTAAATTTTAATAAAAAACTGGCATTTTCCATTTTTTTTGTTGGCGAGATATTCAAATATGAAAATGCAATGTGTGCCATTTCAAATAAAAATCACTGTGCTCGTGGACAAACAGGTAAATTTGGTTGTGCAGCAAAGAGGGTCACCAAAGACAAACGAAAAATGCGATCGACTTCATTTTTTCACTCAAAGTTAGGATTAAATACATCATTCTTGCAACGTTTAAAAAGTTTTAAAATTCATTTTGGTTTTGAAAACAAAATTGCTTCTTTCCACTATTGCAGTCTTTTTGACTCACCCTGTACAACGTCATGGTCTTGTTTTATGACCCGTGCTACTTTGGTATATACTGTAAAGCTGTGTGGTATAAATAATAAAGATAATTCCGGTTAATCTCTAGGGTCACCAATGAAAAAGTAAAGTTTGTACGAATTAATATCACGCAATGTATTTTGATCAGTGGCCAGTAATACTGATATTAATTCAAGCGCCAATTCTCAGTGGTAGGTAGAAACCAATCATCTCAATCCTATTGTTACATCTGACAAAATATGCGGATACAGCTTGATTAGACCTAAACCAGAGAACCATACAAGTTTATTATTCAATGATAACATGTCTGCTTATTCAACTCCAAGCATCCTGTACTGTACTGTAGGGCCCTATTCATTACTGTTTATGTAGAAATAACAATGGTGAGAGAGGAATCCCGACCAACCGAACACACTCACGAAACCGCAACAGGATCCCAAAATACTACTACTACTAATAATAAATAATAAACAATCAGTATTTATATAGCGCTTTTTCCAAAGGGCTCAAAGCGCTGTAAGAAGGATGTGATAACATGTACACTGCCGCGCATAAGTATTTCCCCCAGGAACGTTTTTAAGTTATCACTGTGTTGTCAACAAAGTATTAAGGCATCAGATCCAATTACCATTTCATTGTGTTTATTGTCCATTTTTTACCAATAAATTCATGTTTCCTATTAAGATCGTGATTTAAAAGCGATGTTACATAGGAATTCTGACTTGCTTGATAACATCATGAATTGTAATGCTTTTAAATCATGAATCTTAATAGGACACATGAATTTATTGGTACAAAATCAAGGTAGCGTTAAGCATTGATATTCCCATCTACATGATCTATAAAGATATGTTCAATCAAAGTCCCATCACCAAATATTCAAAAATTCCTGCCTGAACAAGCAGATTCTGTCTGATTTTGGGCGGTCATAAGCAGTGTTGTAGTCGAGCCCTCATCATCCGAGTCCGAGTCCGAGTCCTTGAGAAAAGAACTCGAGTCCGAGTCCGAGTCCTTGTCATGTCCGAGTTTGAGTTCGAGTCCGAGTCCGAGTCCGAGTCCGAGTCCGAATCCGAACCGAGTCCGAGTCCGAGTCCGAGTCCTCAGTATCCGAGTCCGATTCCTTATGTACATAATTCAAGCCGCAGTTCACCAATACTAAAGGGTTCAACAAAAGAAAGTATACCACTTTGGTTATGTCATTTTGAGTAACATTTTTTGTTGTTGGATTTAGATGAATCTTTTGGGCATAATTTGATACCAAATTTGCCCCCTAACAACAAAGATAAACCATGATTAGCACCATTTAAAGAAAATTAGTCACTTTTCAAAAGTCACATTTTCAATACACATACGCTAGCTCACCGGCCAACTTCGAAAAGCCTGCTAGTTAAGGCACAGGGGTAATTGGAAGGCTAGAAGAAAACTTTCACTTTGATGTGATAGGTTGATGCTCAGGGGTCGTCGCTAGGGTGGATGTGAAAATTGAAAGTGGTGCAATTTTTAAATAATGGCGAAAATGGTTAAAAAATGCCTATTTTTGTTAGTTTTTCTAAAAATTGCTATATTGTAAATTAAAAAAATATGAAGGCTGTTATTTTTGACTGACACTGAGCTTCATAATATAGGTAATGGTTATATTGATCAAAATATCCCAACAAAATTACCTTTGACATGACCAGTAAAATGACCAGAATTGTATAAAAATTATGAGAAAAATCGTAAAATATTTTTTACATTTATAGGCTTGATTTGAAAATTTAAAAAGTTAGACAAATTGAAGATAGCTTAAAAACTGCCCATATATATCATACTCATAACGGTATTAATCATAAAACGATAAGTAAATGCAAACTACTGAAGGAGAGCATTTTTATAAAAAATGCTCGAAATGTCAATAAATGGGTCAAAATTTGACAAATCTGTATTTTGGCCACACATCCCAGTCAAAGTTGATTGTTATTGTTCAAATGACATTGTAAATAGTCGATAAACATCTATATGCAACATTGTGATATAATGAGGCAGGTAAAATTTACCCGAAACAACTGAAAATTGTACATTTTCGTTATGTTCCGAATAAAGGATGGCAAAGACCCCAAATCTGTTTATTTATAAAGTAAATTCGATCAATATTGAAATGAGAGTGGAAGGTACAAAGCAGATGACCGACTTTGTCAACATAAGACTCCAACAGGCAGATAAACAACTCTTTGATCCCATCAAGAAAATACCTCTAAAATCATTCGCGAGTCTTAACAATTACATCGAAGCAGAATCAGAAGACGATTGGATTAAACATTGACTGAAACATCTTAAGCCAACTTGCCGTCATTGGACAATCTCGAAATTGGGATATTCGAGGCCTGATGTGTTATGAGTTAGCACCAGTACCACTATCATTATTCAATCTCGATGGATCTATGAGGAAGACGACGAAAAGTGATACCCTTGCATGGCTGGAGAAAGATCTAGCGATACGCAACCTTCCACCATTAAGTGAGCCAACCCTAGGAGTTGTGGATCTCATGATGTTATTACGGATGGTGTGCACAGACACGACGGAATGCAAGACATTTGGAGAACTGTCAGACAAGCTGCTCACAACAATTATTGGATTACATTACCGCTATACGTTTGTTGTTGGTGACAATTATACCAATACCGAATCGATTAAGTCAGGCGAAAGGGCACGGAGAGGAGCAGTACAGATGACTGAGATTAGGAAGATTACATCCGTAACACCGCTTCCAATTCAACGTACCAAGATGCTTTCAAACCCGAAAAACAAAGCCAACTTAGCAGATTTTCTGCTAAACAATTGGATTGGAAAGTGTAAAGAACAGCTATTACCAGGATATGAGATGTACTTTTCAGGTGGCTTCCATGACATCAACCGAGCTGTGAAAGTAATTCCCGGTCAACATACCGATATACCACAGCTCGGAAGCGATCACGAAGCTGATTCACGTATGTTTCTGAATGTCGCCTATGGTAAGGAAGCAACAGGCAAATGACAGGGGTAAATCGAGTTGTTGTGTGGAGTATCGATTCCGACGTAGCTGCAATGTGCCCGTTTTACTGCAAAGTCCTAGGATTTCAGGAATTCTTTTTCAAAACCGGTACAAAACAGAAGAAGAGATTTATTCCTATGCACAAGGTGGCATCCAACCTTCAATCAGACATGTGCACGATGTTACCAATCCTTCATGTATTTAGTGGATGTGACTCAACATCGTCATTTTTTGGAAAGGGAAAGACTCGATGGCTAGAGACTGCTGCTGCTCACCCTGAACTATCCGATGGCCTGAAAGGACTAGGATCAGATGCTTCACAAATTGACCCGGCAACAACAGCAGCTCATGTATCCCTTGTGATGCTCATGAATCACTCGACGCCATGCGATACAAAATGTTTGCTAAGAATAATAGTGCAAATGAGAAACTGCCCCCTACATCAGATTCATTCCAGCAACACCTAAAATGGGCAAACTATGTCATTTATCTGGATGCATGCAACCACGCAGTATATGGACATATCTCTTATTAACAACGGATGGATGTTAGACGACAATGCCCATCTCGTTCCACAAATGATGCTGTTCATAGGCGTGCGCAGGATTTTTTACACGGGGGGCTTAAAAATAAATTTCATTGGTTCGCACCGCTATCCGCGGAAATGGTTTGCACCGCTATCCGCGGTAATGGTTCGCACCGCTATCCGCGGTAACGCGGACAGGGGGGTCTTAGGGGGATGTGGCCCCCTTGGAATTGGATTTTTTTTTAAATTTTCGAACCCATTTGGTGCGATTTTGTGTGTAATTTTGACCAATATTTTTATTTAAAAGCCTATAACTTTATTTCCAATCAATATTGGCTTATTATCAATATCATTCAAAATTTGAGGGTTTGAAATTGCGAATAAATTAAAAAGGATTTGCGCGTAGCGCGAAAATATTGGCTATTGTAAAAAAGAAGGTTTAACAAACCGTTCCTGAAGCCATGTTGTTAAGCTTGACTGATAATTAAACAGTGAAAGTAATTTGCGCGTAGCGCTAAAGATGTCTATTTTAACCCTGAAAAGGTCCAGAAAACGTTTCTGAAGCCATCTTGTTTCAATTGAATAACAAAGTAGCATAAAAACAATTGGCGCGAAGTGTGCAAAAATGTGCTATTGTAAAAATAAAGGTTTAGAAAAACGTTCTTAAAGCCATTTTGTTAAGCTTGAAGTAGCGCGCAAAAATATGTCTATTTTAACACTAAAAAGGTTCAGACAGAAAACGTTTATGAAGCCATTTGTGAGATTGAGTAGCACAAAATAAAAAATCATTCCCGTGGAGCACGAAAAAATTGGCTTTTGTAAAAATAAAGATTTAGAAAAATGTTCCTGAAGCTATCTTGTTAAGCTTGACTAATAAATAATCAGTGAAACTAATACGCGCGTAGCGCGCCAAAAATGTCTATTTTAACAATTAAAAGGTCCAGAAAACGTTTCTGAAGCCATCTTGTTCAAATTGAATAACAAAATATTTATAAAAAAAGGCTATTGTAAAAAGGAAGGTTAAAAAAACTGTTCCTGGAACCATCTTCTTAAGCTTGAATAATAAAATATTCCAACCAATTCGCGCGTAGCGCAAACATTGGTTATTTTTACACTGAAATGGTCCCGACAACGTTCTTGAAGCAATCTTGTTAAGCTTGAATAATAAAACAATGAAAATAATTTGTGCAAAAACTAGTTATTTTAACACTAAAATGGTCCTGAAAAACGTTTTTAAAATGGTCCTGAAAAACGTTCATGAAGCCATTTTGTTTAAGCTTGAATAATAAAAAAAAATGAAACCAATTCGCTCGAAACGCGCAAAAATGACTAACTTAAATGGTCCAGAAAACGTACCTGAAACATGTTATACAGCTTGAATAAACATAAGAAAGAGCTACAAAGAAAGAGCTACCATGCACTGACGCTTGCGGATGTGATAAGGAGAGTTGCGACAACCGAGTAGTTTATCTAGCATCAGATACAGACAGTGATAGCGAGTGAACACCTTTCTTTCTTTCTTGGAAATATGTTGACGATATGACATTTGCTGAAAACCGCAATTTTGCTGAACTTGGCAACCTTCAGGAGGATTTGAATGATTTATATAAAAAAAATGGTCAGATGCCAATTGTCTGAATCTAAACCCTGCCAAATGTCAAGCATTGCAAGTTAGGTTTGGTAAAGACACACCGCGTCATTTAGATTTGAGATTTGGTAATGAGGTACTGCCGTATGTTGAAAAGGCTAAAGTTCTTGGTGTACTTATCCAACATCTCAAGTGGAACGCTCAAATAGATGACATGCTTTCCAACGCCAATAAGCGCTTGTTCATGTTACGATCTCTAAAAAAGTTTGGCTTTGATCAAGATGAGCTTACTGTCGTGTACAAAAGCCCCAATTCTGATAGTCCAATACAGTAGTAACTGTAATTAAAGTGCGTATTATATTACAGTTTTACTATGCCTGTGTTATAACACGGTAACATGTGTTACGGTATATTACAGTTGTTACTGTCCCTGTGTTATAGGGTGTTAGCGCCCTCAACGGAATAAATCGCAATAACACTGACAATGACAGTATACGTACAAATATAAAATACGAATATAAAGTACGTACAGTATACGTATTTTATATTTGACACCTTTGAAATGATATTGATACATAATTAAATGCCAAAACACTCAGGGGGTTGGTGGTCGGGGAGGTAAAAACAAACAAGGTTGGCACAATCATAAATTATAAGTATTGGATATCCAACAATCTTAAACTATAAATATTGGATATCCAACAATCTTAAACAATAAATATCGGATATCCAACATTAAACTATCTTAAACTATTTTCGTTAGTGTTATTGCGATTTATTCCGTGCAAGTGAGCAATATAGCGTTTCTAGCGGGGTTTCTGGTCTGGCAATAGCCCGTTTGCGTGTTATAGCACAGGGACAGTATCAACAGTAATAAACCGTAACACGTGTTACCGTGTTATAACACAGGCACAGTAAAACTGTAATATAATACGCACTTTAATTACAGTTACTACTGTATTGGACTATCAGAATTGGGTGACAAAAGTTACCTCAGACCAGTCATCGAATATTGTGACGTTGTATGGCATCCTAGTATTACCAAAACACAATCTAAGACTATAGAAATAATTCAAAAACGGGCCTGTAGAACTATCTTAGGCCGCGAGTATCATTCTTATTCTGATGCCTTAAGCATGTGTGATCTTGATAGTCTGGAGGAAAGAAGAGAACATCACTCTCTCAAGTTTGCCAAACGCTTAGATCATAATATCAGGACTGAACATCTTTTACCACCCAGAAAAAAATCAATGTCACAGTTTTAATCTACGTAATTCAAGTGCAATTTCCCAGCCTCGTTTCAGGACAAAGAGATGTTTTGTACCATATTATGTCAGGCTTTTAAATAATGAATAATGTTAGCAATTTGTTGTGCAATGCATGGCTTTCTTTTAACGGTGTGATTTGTATGGGTTATCCAAATGAATGTATCTTATTAATGTTAAATTTATGAAAGTGTGTGGGAGAGGTGGGGTGTGGGGGTGGGGGTGTGAATGTGTGGGGGGGGGGGGGGTTGCGTGGGTAAGGCTGTTTGAGGGTATGTGTATGTTCATCTCGTGACTGTTTTTGGTATCACATATTTTATATAAATGTGTCTTTGTATTTTATATTTATATTTTAATGTATCTTTTTGAATGTATTTAAATATTTTTTTATAATATTGTAAGTGCAATGCAATTTGGCTTGTAAGCCACGATTTTGTATTTTTCAATAAACCAATCTATAAACCAATCTATAATTCTTCAAGCATTACTCCAATACCGATTTTGTGAGCCATCTAATCCTTCGTCAAGTCAAGCTTCGTGTTTATAAAAGATTGACTGATTCCTGAAAATACCTTTAAAGGTCATTCTTTTCTCATCGTATATCTCATTATCCTTAAACATACCCAAACATACCGGTGGTATATATCTTGCTCATATCATGTAATTACATATGTACCTATTTATCCAGTCTGCCTGTTTATAAGCTTTTATAGTCGTTCTTTCATTACGTTAACTTTCGGTCAGCATTTCTTAGAATCTTCCATATTACTGAATCTCACTAGTGATAAGGCGAGTGAGGAGTAATTCTGTTATACCCTTCACAGAGGTATTCATAGTGCATGATTTTTAAGAACGACGCATACTACCGATGTAGGTGTGTAGGGTATAACATAATTATGCCGCGAGTGATATTGAGTAGATCAACACGTGTCTTTCACTTTAGCTGATCTCTACGTTAGTAATTCAAGAATGGTTGTGTGTGATCTTCTTGCGCACTGACCTACAGTGTTGAGTCTTATGTATAAACTGCTTCAAGAACTTGATCTTATCATGCCATTTCCTATTTGAGGCCTTCCAATTGAATGTTTGCAGCATGATGTATTAAAGTGGTATTGCAAGTAAACACCCAATACCTGTTTGTTTGATCTTAAAATGGTTAAAGGTATATTATGTGATCTTTCCAGGGAACACCCTCAACATCGAAAACAAATTGAAAGAAGATTTTCTTGCAGATTTACATTTCTGATCATAAATCGTACATACATTCCAAGTTACAGGGCGATACGATTCTTAACTACTTCAAAATCATGATTTTAGAGTGAAAATAAACTGTCGGATAACTCCGACAGTTTATATTTTCACTCTAAATTCACTCTAAAACCATGATTTTGAGGTAATTAGGAATCGTATCGCTCTGTAACTTGGAATGTATGTATGATTTATGATCAGAAATGTAAATCTGCAAGAAAATCTACTTTCTAAAAAAAAAAATGAATAGAGGGCGCTATCTGGAAAAGATCACATAATATGCCTTTAAATATATTGCATTTGGATGGCGATAACATGTAATGACAATGTGTGTATAGCCATTATGGGTTCATGTCCTTAATTTGAAACTTAAGAATTGTATATACGTATTCAATAACACTATGCAGTGATACATGTATATCAAAGTGTTAAAGTACGATGTTTTCATCGATTTGGCTAGGTTTATGTATTTGTAACGTGTGCTCAAAAAAAAAAAAGAAGTCCAACATATACAATTTCGCAATGTCTTTTTTTGGGGGGGGGGGGGGGGGGGTTAACAGTGGTGTTCAGTATTGAGGGGCCTGATAATTGATGAAAATTATATTGCATCTTAAACTTTTAATGCATTTACATTATTTTACATTATTTATTTATTTATTTAAAAAAAATATGTATTTTCGTACATTTTTGGTAAAATTGACTATTTTTGACCAAACGAGACATACACTTTGAACAAAATAAGATATATAGTATTACAAATCAGGTTTAGATATAATTGAAAGCAACAAATTAACAGGAAAACACCTTAAATTAGATAAGTAAACAGCATTTTGTAATTTTTTGCGATTTCTATCAATTTTTAGTCTTCGGGACCAATCCCTCACTAAACAATCATATTTATGCCGGTAATTTAGTAACTAAAATACATTTACTATCGACGTATGCACTTTTTAAAAACAATATCATTCCTCTAACTATTTTCAACCTCAAGAAATAAGCAAACGTGTAACCAATTATTTCATAATTTTCCTTATTTTAGGCCTCTTTGGTCTGTTCTGGTCACTTTTTGCCCTACAAATTTAACATATTCAAGTTAAATGAGGTGTCGTTTTATTCACTATACAGTAAGCTACATTCTAGCATTACAAACTGAATTTCAACGACAACCCCTTTAGTAAAAACGGGGTTTTAGTTAAAATCATAAAAACATGCCATTTTTCACTCATTTTTGGTCATATTAACAAATTGCACCACTTTCAATTTTCACATCCACCTAGTGATGACCCAAATGCATCAATCTATCACCTAAAAGTGATGGATATCTTCTAGCTTTCCAATTACCCCTGCACCCCATTTTTCACTGCTGGCCGGTGAGCTACGCGGGAAGAAAAGACCACATGTTACCTGTTCATAATCAAATAGCCCGCTCGCTCAGGCACAACCCAACGCAGTTTTGCACTGTGTGATCAATATCCATTTCACTCCCGGCCATTCAAAGTGCTACGCCCAGCATTTTCTCGCGGCTTGCGTGCGTTGAGTAACCAATTTTCTTTAAATGGTTTATCTTTGTTGTTAGGGGGCAAATTTGGTATCAAATTATGCCTAAAAAATTCATCTAAATGCCTATCTAGCCTGTTTGGTGAAAAAAAGATTGAATGTTACTCAAAATGACATACACTAAGTGGTAAACTTTCTTTTGTTGAACCCTTTATATCAACGTTTTCTTAATCATAATATCAGTTCTATTCTGTTTATACTAAATTAAAGTATAATCACAGTCAGTTCAGTAACTTATTAATTCATTAGGCTTGTGTTGTGCAGAAGCCTTTTTCATAGACCCCCACTAACTACTTGTTCCACTTGAAATATTTAAGGCTGTCCCAACAAATTAAAATTATAATATAGACATGGGCGACTGTTTTGTGCGGACCTCCTATTTGATAGCATGGCCCCTCCGAATTTCATCATGTCAAATTATGTGATGCCGGAAATTTGGCATATGTAGACATTTTTGTGTGATTTGTGACCCTTTTTACTTCATTATTAGAAAATATTATTAGAAATATATCATAGCCTAAAAATGTGCTCGATGGGCAAAAATAAATGGCTTGACACTCCAAAATAGCCTCTGAAATCACCCTAATGTCCACCATTTCAATAGTTTAATTTACATCTAAGCTTCCTATTTCATTATTTGAAAGTAACATGACCCCTATATGCCCCCCCTCCACACACACACCATAAATAATGAACGCTCCATAAATCGGACCTTCTTTCAATCTCATAAAGAAAGATAAATGTTCTCATTGGTGGCTTTGAAAAGAGCCTTTGGATCTTGATATAAACTACTTTTTTATGTTTCAGAAATGAGCATAACATAACATTGATCTTTCTTTTGAGATTGAAAGAAGATTACCACTTACCCATCTCATATTTATAACAAATATTTGTTAAAACATGAAAAATGAAGGTGATTTCAAGATCCAAAGGCTCTTTTCAGAGCCACTTTTGAGAATCTAAAGTGAACATAACACAACATTTATCTTACTTTTGAGATTGAAAGAAGATTACCACCAATTTATCCATCTCTTTATTATATAATAAATCCGTTTTTGAAATATAAAAAATGAAGTTGATTTCAAGAACCAAAGGTTCTTTTCAGTTTTCATTGCCACCATTAAAAACATAGGGTTAACAAAACACAAAATTGATCTTTCTTTTGAGACTGAAAGAAGATTACCACTTAATTATCCATCTATTTTAATAATATCCATGAAAAATGAAGGTGATTTCATTATACAAAGGCTCTTTTCAGGTAAATTAATGTAAATAAAACACCTAAATAACCCCAATTTTGCCGGACTCGATGAGGATTCGAAGCCTAGTCCTCGGAGTCCTTGGGGTCCGAGTCCGAGTCCGAGTCCCGAGTACTACAACACTGGTCATAAGTGAAATCCAGAGGAGGGGTTATTCATGAGCGCATGGATGATGAGACTGGTGTTCACTCTGCTACCCATAGGAAAGATTGCTTCGTCTCCAATGAAAATGTCATGCATACATCTTTCCTTCCGCACCCAGCTCTAGCCACTGTTTCAAAACCAATTATATCTCTACAAAGACCACATTTTTGGCTTTCATTCAAAAAAGATTTTTTGAATTCAAACATTGGGTCAAAATGTTACACCAATTTTAGTAGAGCCCGGTATTTTTTAGGCAATCCACGGAAAAGCAATAACACAAGGTATTGTTGAGTGGCTGATGCAGCGATGCCAACCAATGAAACTAGTGAAAACCATTAAAAGGCACATAGAGTTTAAATGACTGGACATCAATAGAACTGTGGAATTATGAGTTATACACACAGAAAAATGTTTACATAATTATGTTAAATATAGAACTCCATAATTATTATGTAAACCTTTCACACAGTATTTGTGTATAAAATACACAAGTTATGTAAAAATAACTTGTGTATTTTGTACACAACTTAATTGTGTATAAAATACACAAGTTATTTTTACATAACTTGTGTATTTTATACACAAATACTGTGTGAAAGGTTTACATAATAATTATGGAGTTCTATATTTAATATAATTATGTAAACATTTTTCTGTGTGTACTCATTGATGTCAATCAGTTTGGCAATGTCAAGGGTGTTTCTACTAGTCATTATTTGGTCAATCTTATTCATCTCCTTCACCAGGGCGCTGAGCAACAACACAATGTTAGCACAGTTGTTCTCACTGATTTTTCTAAAGCATTCGACCTGATAAACCACACCCTTCTCATTGACAAAATGATTGCCATGGGAGTGCGCAGATCCATAATACCCTGGGTATGTGATTTTTTGCATAACAGGCAGCAATGTGTCAAATTTAATAATACCCTTTCTGATTTTGTATGTATTAATGGCGGTGTCCCTCAAGGTACCAAACTAGGTCCACTTGGCTTTCAGATCGTCATTAATGATGCTGCTGTTGATGCTAGGTCCAGTTATTGGAAATATGTTGATGATATGACATTTGCTGAAAACCGCAATTTTGCTGAACTTGGCAACCTTCAGGAGGATTTGAATGATTTAAAAAAATGGTCAGATGCCAATTGTCTGAATCTAAACCCTGCCAAATGTCAAGCATTGCAAGTTAAGTTTGGTAAAGACACACCGCGTCATTTAGATTTGAGAATTGGTAATGAGGTACTGCCGTATGTTGAAAAGGCTAAAATTCTTGGTGTACTTATCCAACATGATCTCAAGTGGAACGCTCAAATAGATGACATGCTTTCCAAAGCCAACAAGCGCTTGTTCATGTTACGATCTCTAAAAAAGTTTGGCTTTGATCAAGATGAGCTTACTGTCGTGTACAAAAGTTACCTCAGATCAGTCATCGAATATTGTGACGTTGTATGGCATCCTAGTATTACCAAGAAACAATCCAAGACTATAGAAAGAATTAAAAAACGGGCCTGTAGAACTATCTTAGGCCGCAAGTATCTTTCTTATTCTGATGCCTTAAGCATGTGTGATCTTGATAGTCTGGAGGAAAGAAGAGAACATCACTCTCTCAAGTTTGCCAAAGGTTTAGATCATAATGTCAGGACTGAACATCTTTTACCACCCAGAAGAAATGAATGTCACAGTTTTAACCTACGTAATTCAAGTGCAATTTCCCAGCCTCGTTTCAGGACAAAGAGATTTTTTAACAGCCCGGTACCATATTATGTCAGACTTTTAAATAATGAATAATGTTAGAATTTTTTGTGCAATCAATAAATAAATGTATATATCTTATTATTGTTATATTTATGAAAGTGTGTGGGAGAGGTCTGGTGAGTGGGGGTGTGTGTGTGTGTGGGGGGGGGGGGGGGTGTGTGGGGGGGGGGGGGGGTACGTGTGGGTAAGGCTGTTTGAGGGTATGTGTATGTTCATCTCGTGAGAGGATTTTTTTTAATTGTTAAATTTTTGAAAGTGTGTGGGAGAGGTCTGGTGTGGGGGGTGTGTGGGGGGGGGGGGGTGCGTGTGGGTAAGGATGTTTGAGGGTATGTGTATGTTCATCTCGTGAGAGGATCTTTTTATTGTTAAATTTATGAAAGTGTGTGGGAGAGGTCTGGTGTGGGGTGTGTGGGGTGGGGTACGTGTGGGTAAGGCTGTTTGAGGGTATGTGTATGTTCATCTCGTGAGAGTGTTATTGGTATCACATGTTTTATATAAATGTGTCTTTGTATTTTATATTTATATTTTAATGTATCTATTTGAATGTATTTAAATGTTTTTATAATATTGTAAGTGCAATGCAATTTGGCTTTTAAGCCACGATTTTGTATTTTTCAATAAACCAATCTATAAACCAATCTATAATTATACAGCCTGGATTTTAAAAAGGTGAACCGGCATTTCAGCTGATTCAGAAAGCGAACCTCATGAAAGAATGACTTGATAATTCGACCATCACGTGGATTAGCTTCAACATTTCGGGCTTACTAACATTATTGTAACATAATATAATGCGATGGTCGATTTTTAAAATTCGTCTTTTGAATTAAAGCCAAATAATATGTCTTTATAATGCGACATTGGTTTTGAATATGCATTCTTAAAAAATTGCCCGGGAGCCACTTATATACGAAGGTAAATGTCATGCTCGTACAAATGCGTACAAAGGGTTGTTTTTCACGGAGAGGCGATGTACGCGCATACATCGCTTATATCAAAAACGGCAAAAATCGGCAAAAAGGGTATGTTTTGAGAGACTCCAATACGTGTTTAAGGTAATTTTCAAGATATAAAAGAAACATAAAAAAACCCTGAAAATCAAAACATTGATTTTACATTGAAGCATTAATTGACATGTGTAGTTTGATAATATAAACCTAGTGAAATAAAACACATGAAAATGTTAATTTAGAACATACGAGGGTCGGTCAATAAATATTGAAAGTAATCATGGTATGGGATACATGAGTGATTCTATTGACAGATTGTGTGATAAATACAACTGAGTATGAACCTTTGTCTTTCAAACAATACACTTTTGGATTTCTAGGTAGAAACTATGACGTCATAGCATTAGCTTAAAGTAAATACACTTTGGACACTGCTTGAAATCTTTATTACATATCCAGCCAAATATTGATAGGTTGAAATATGGGTTGATTGATACATTTGCGCTTATCTCGAAACATATTAAACTCAGTGAATAGTAATAACACACAATATTCTCTGTTTGACACTCTTTTGTAGATCTGTAATACAAACAAGAAGGAACCATCTCAATTACGTTTTTATTAAGGAAAATCCGCAACAATAAACCATAGATAACCACAAAGGATAAAGAACAATGGAGGTATTATAATTGAATAAATTGTTGTGGGATTTAAAGCCATAATAGTGGGGTTTTAAAGAGGAGCTGATCATAAAATATCCTAAAACAATTGGGATTATGTGACGATTACATTAACAATACACATCTAGTAGCTCTAAAGATAGCAGCAATAAGAGATGTTGTGGCAGCCATATTTATGTATATCTTCAATTTAATTATCAACAAAATTATATACATTGATTTAACATTTCGATGTTTCTGATTAGATTTTGAAGGCACAGTTAGTATTTATCTGGTGAATTTCATGATTTTAACCATGTTTGGCCTACTTCAAAATTATCTGCCGTCTTAGCATGCGCATATTTTCTGTAGGTTTTTCTGTGGGAATTTTTCAATGAAAATTGGCTATTTGAAATACTGATATTTGTATAAATTTCATTCAATTGTTTCTCCTTACTTTCCCCTCTTATACTACATATTTCAAATTACACGGGGATTTAAGTTATTGTCTTAGGTATCATAATTATGCAAAGAATGGTCGGGATTTACCTACTTCTGGTGTCATGTTATGGAATCTTCTTACCACATGTTTCATACAAACAATTCAAATTTCCCGGCAAATAACTGATTTAGCAGTGTCCTAAGTGTACTTGCTTTAAGCTAATGCTATGGCGTCATAGTTCATACTTAAAAATCCAGAAGTGTATTGTTTGAAAGACAAAGGTTCATAGTTTGTATTGATCATACTATCCCTCAATAGAATCACTCATGCATCCTATACCATGATCACTTTCAATACTTATTGACCAACCCTCGTGAAAGAGTTTTATGTACAGTACTAACTGGTCTGTAGGGTATAATAACAAACAAAATGTATAAATACTTGTTAAGGGTATGAATATTTGCTGAATATTTGTTTAGGGTAGGAAAAAATTGTAAAATACATGTTTTAACAAGTATTTTACAATTTTTTTAAAAGGGTGTCTGTAGCGCATAAGAGAAATTCTTGTTCAAGGACCATTTTCAGAGGGCATACATGAGCATGATATCCACCTTCGTATGCAAGTGAGCAGTCTTTGACTGAATACAGGGCAAAGGGCACCATAGGTTATCACAGGACAATTTATTCTGTATTGTTACTCAAATTTGAACCAACGTTTTATCATATGTTTCCTATTGTGTTCAGATAACCATGGTTGTAACTACTGAGAACAAATGAGAATCATTTTACATAGAATCTCGGTGATTCAAGGATCCACAACTTGTATTACAGCACTACGACAATACAAGTAAAAACGGCAGAGATAGGACTATTTAACAGAACTACATGAATACACCATTGGATAATTGATTTTATCAAGCCCTCTTCAGGACTAAAACAGATATCTAGAAATAGAATTGTGATTTAGTTGACGAGACGCGAAGTTAAGGATGTCAAATAAACACAGTCTCAAGATTTGTGAAGTAGGCCTACTTGTGCTTCTGATGACGCTTTGTCAACTTCCACACTATTCAAACGGGGAATATACATGGTAAGGTTTGCTTTTTATTTGTCCAATTATTATTTGATTTTTTTTATTTCTCAACAACAACGTGTCTTCTCTGTTCTATAAATCAATTAAGTGATTTAAGTCAATGAACTTCATGCTCAAAAATTCTTTGTGAGTGGGTGCAAAATACCAATATATATATTTATATAATGTACAGTTTTCGCTTTACACTAAAGACAATTAGTTTGCAAGTACAAATCAATATATTTGGGCTCAACATTTTTTGCATAACAATAGAATTGAACAAGAATTGTGTTTTGATGCCTGTCCAAAATTATTCATACCCCATACCAAGTCTCCGGATTGAGGCCACATTTTGTGATAATACACACGTTTTTGACATTCCAAACATTCTTTATATTGTGTGATAGGCTTTTATATTGTTATGTAATTATTCCATGATGTGTGCATACAATGTGGATGCATTACAAATGTGTCCTATTGAATGTACAGTGAGGGATATTATAGGACAACACTCTAGCTCTTTGACAGCATGGCGAAAAAGATTAAATAA
The DNA here is from genome assembly GCA_035610835.1 of Ophiura sarsii. Lineage (NCBI taxonomy): Eukaryota > Metazoa > Echinodermata > Ophiuroidea > Amphilepidida > Ophiuridae > Ophiura > Ophiura sarsii. Next base: position 2,336,090 of record CM069456.1, read on the forward strand.
CTTTTTTGTGCGTATTGTGAATGCTCACAAAGAGGGGAAAGGCTACAGAGCTATTTCGAAACAATTCCAATATTATGCTTTTATACAAAGCATAATTAGGAAGAACAAGACGTTCAACTCACTAAAAAACATTGAAGGATGCAGTCGGAAGCCAGTGGTGTCCCTTGTTTGGCAAGACAAGTATTGCGAAAGGCCAACAACAATCCACAGATCACCATCAATGCTCTCCTGAACAACCTTGGCAATTATTGGACCAAGATATCATGGCAGACACTCCATCATATACGGCACATGAGAGGTCTCCATGGAGACCGACCAAGAAAGACTCTACTCCTTAAAAGAGACACAGAGAAACTTGTCTTGCATCTTAAACAACCCCAACACTGAAGACCAAAAACTTGGATCTTTGTCCAGAAGTGCTCTTGCAAATGCTAGATAAGTTTCTCATTGTCTCTTTTCAGGAGTAGAGTCTTTCTTGGTCGGAGTCCATGGAGAACTCTTTTGTACTGTGTCTGCTGGAGTGTCTGCCTTAATATCTTGGTCCAGGACTCACCAAGGTTGTTCAGGAGAGCATTGACGGTGATATGTGGATTGTTGTTGGCCTTTCACCATACTTTTCTTGTCAAACAAGGGGACACTATTGGCTTCCGACCGTGTTCTTCGGGGATTTGAACTGATTTGAACTGCCTTGTTCTTCCTAATTATGCTTTATATGGTGGAATTTGGCACTTGCAATTGCTTTGAAATAGCTTTGTAGCCTTTCCGCTCTTTGTGAGCATTCACAATGCACAAAAAAGGTCCTCACTGAGTTATTTGATCTCCTTCGCCATGCTGTCAAAGAGCTAGAGTGTTGTCCTATAATATCCCTCACTGTACATTCAATCCACATTGTATGCACACATTATGGAATAATTGCATAACAATATAAAAGCCTATCACACAATATAAAGAATGTTTGGAATGTCAAAAATATGTGTATTATCACAAAAAGTGGCCTTAATCCTGAGACTTGGTATGGGGTATGAATAATTTTGGACAGGCATAAAAACACAATTTTTGTTCAATTCTATTGTTATGCAAAAAATGTTGAGCCCAAATATATGAATTTGTACTTGAACTAATTGTCTTTAGTGTAAAGCGAAAGTTCCACCACTCCAGCTGGTATAGATATGAGAAAAACGCAAAAAACTCATATTTTTCAAGGGGTATGAATAATTGTGGGCTTAACTGTATATACAGGGTAAATCAAAAGAAGATGTGCACAAACTAAAACGGCCCTTGGCCTTCCAATCCAAGTGTGCATTGAACCTTTCCTGATTGAACCATGAAAATCAAATGACAAAATAAAATGTGACAAGTATTGTTCAAGAACTTGTTCAAGCTAACCCTTTTCACCATTCCAGTGGGACTTACACATTTAAGACATGGCTTTTCTATGATATAGATACATAGTATATCAAATGAGACAATTCAAACAACAAAAGTGTTTGAAATATTATAATATATTTATATATAAAACTTATGTATCGTAGCATATTAAAATGTCGCACAAATGAAATGTTCTTGACAGATGTATCTTGTTCAATTGCATCACTTCAATGATTGCACAGAGTCATTCACATTTTGTGAAGGGAAATATGTGCCAGGTTCGCTGAAGTATGATTGCTCGTTAAGGATCTGTCCACAGGATCATGGCGACAAGCCATTACAAGTAATTTAGATATAACCCCTAATATTGTTTTCTTAACGCCAACCGTGGCGTCAGTGACGCCAACAGCTACAGGCTGTCCCAAAATGATTAGTACCCATCGATGCCTAAAGTTCAATAATTTTTGTCATCATCAAAATCGATGGGATTAGGTCCGTTGTTTTAACATCATCTTTGTCATACTGTACTATTTCATTAGAATTTTAGATCATGAATATCGAATTTATCAAACTCAAAATGCACTCCATTTTGTAAAACATGGTGATTTCACCTTTTTGACAAAGTGCTAAAAATGTGTGTGCTATTACAGCTTGTTTGAAAGAAACTTGTGTATTCTCATAATCTCTTGTCTACTCAATATAATCTTGTGTGTCTTTCTGTTGTAACTGTTATTAGTATGGGTGTTCAAATCATTAATAATTCTTCTCCTTAATTCAATGTAACGGGTAACAGAAGTTTGTCACCCTGAGTGACCCCATGCATTGTTTTATTTTACAAGTGTTTAGGGACTTCTTAATGAAGTGGTTTTTGTTGAATCACCAATGGCTTAGATTTCATTCTCACATTGAAGAATGGATTTCGTGAGGTTAAACATCAAGGGACTATATCACTTTTACCAAGTTTGTAGGAAATGTCATCCCTAATATGAAAAAGAAGTCTAAGCCACTGCTAATTACCCATGACCACGGCTTTACCTGTTTTAATGTCCCTCAAGTTTAGCCTCAAAACTAGCTCATTATAGAAACAAAGCTTGGGGTCGCTCATGCGTGACGATCCAATTTTACTCTTCAAATGGAAGTATTAATGTAGAAGTATTAATGTGTTCAACAACAATATGATGCAACAGCAGTTTTAAATAGAAAGGAACCAAAGATATTAGCAGATAAGAGATTAAGAGAATGTATTAGTTTCTTTCAAACAAGCTGTTTAAAAACACATTTTTTTGCACTTTGCCAAAAAGGTGAAATCACCATGTCTTACACAATGGAGTGTAACTTCATTAAAATAAGTCCGATATTCATTATCTAAAATTGTAATGAGAGGGTACAGTATAGCAAATATGATAGAAAAACAACGGATCTAATTTCATTGATTTTGATGATAATTTTTGTTATTGAACTTTGGGCATTGATGGGTACTAATCATTATAGGACAGCCTGTACTTTGTTCAAATTTATGTATAATAACATTAAAGATCAATAGTTTTTGAAATGTTTGACTTCTTTTATTGCGATGAATGAGGGTACATTTTGTTACCATTATAGTGGGTGTGATTGTATCTATGATGAATATAACGCAACTGGACAAGAACAACCATGCCCGTTTGCAAAAGGTCAAAGACCAGACGCACCTGACAGTTATGAAGGTACCATTTATTTACCAACGTTATATAATTTTACTTAATGGATATCTTGGTATTGTGAATAAATTTTACGTTCGATATCATTTAAAATACTATTCTAGTAATAACCAAGACCAATGCAAATAAACACAGGTAGATCGTTCTGGATAGGTGTTGTGCCTGTACAATTGCGTATCTCCCGGGGGTCAGGGGGGGGGGGCAGAGTGCCCATGACGGCTTTGACCGGGAAGAACAGCCGAAACTACCGGGCTAGGTGGAAGTAATTTCTTTTTTGTTCTTTCAATTCTGCAAATACAGTGCTGGGGTGGGTGATCGAGCTCGATTTTTTCGCGCCATTTTGTGCCCCCCTTTCATTCCGCTCTCAAGTTTCTTACTCGACGGCGGCAATCCTCAGCCTGGTAAAGTTTAATTCCACCGGGAAAAAGTTATTGTCAACCTGGACAAATACCCCCTGACAAGGGACCCCAGATACGCTACTGTGCCTGCGTATCCAAATTGATCCTCTTATCCATCGCTTCTGTTGGTCATTGTCTTTATCAAGTATGGTCTTTCAAAGTTTCAGCCAATCAGGAGCTTTGTTTATGAAATATAAATTACGAGAACTTGATGCAGGAGTGCCAGAATTACCTATTGCAATAATGTGGAACATTACCATTTGACAGCTGTCAGTGTTATAGTGATATAACAAGGACACAGAATAATACTTGCATAACTTTCAAAAGGCCTTTTCGCTGTTGGCCTATATGGTCAGTGATTTCAAATATTTCAAAGAGAGATAATGTTCGGTCAATCTTGGAATCTACCAAATTTTACAAAATAGTCTATATATTCTGGTTAAAAAAGAAAATATCAAAATGTCCAAGAGATTAAATATAATGTTGATTCTCACCAATTATAGCATTTATATTCAGTGTAAAATAAATGCCAATTTCCCGGTATAATAAATCATTCAGGAAAACCATATACAAGGGTCGGTCAATAAGTAATGAAAGTGATCATGGTATGGGATGCATGAGTGATTATATTGAGGAATAGTGTGATCAATACAAAGTATGAACATTTGTCTTTCAAACAATCAACTTTTGGATTTGTAAGTATGAACTATGACGTCATAGCATTAGCTTAAAGTTGGAAAATTTTGAACACTGCCTGAAATCTGTCAATATAGCGCTGGATATGTAATAGGTTGAAATATGGGTCGATTGATATATTTGCGTATATCTCGGCAATGCAGGCATAGAAACAGATAGCACTTGGTGCATAGTAAGAGCACAATATTCTCTGTTCGACAATCTATTTTAGATCGGAATTCCATAAATACAAAAAAGAAAGGACCATCTCAAATACGTTTTTATTAAGGAAAATCCGCAACAATAAACTATAGAAAACAACGAAGGATAAAGAACAATGGAGGGATTATAATTGAGTAAAATATTGTGGGATTTAAAGCAATAATAGTGGGGATTACAAAAGGAGCTGATCAATAAAAAATCCTCAAACAGTTAGAATTATGTGACGATTACTTTAGCAGTACACATCAAGTGGCTCTAAAGATGGCAGTAATAAGAGAGGTTGTATAGAGGTTTTATACTACAAATTTCAAATTACACAGGGGTTAAAGTTATTGTCTTAGGTATCATAATTATGCAAACAAAATCGGGATTTACCTGTTTCTGGTGCCATGTTATGTAATCTTCTTACCACTTGTTTCATAACATAATTCAAATTTCCCGCCAAATAAATGATTTAGCAGTGTCCAAAGTGTACTTACTTTAAGCTAATGCTATGATTTCATAGGTTTTTGTTTTTGTTTTTGTTTGTATATAAAGAGCAATTGTGAACAATAGCCCAACAGACATTAATTAACCAGGTTAATGAACTGAGTGATTAGAAATCAAACTGGTTACTCTACAAAAGAGCTCTGAAAGACTTAGATTTCTAATTTTATACTTAGAAATCCCAAAGTGTATTGTTTGAAAGACAAAGGTTTCATACTTTGTATTGATCACACTATCACTCAATAGAATCACTCATGCATCCCATACCATGATCACTTTCTTTACTTATTGACCGATTCTCGTATATAGCACTGAATAATATACAGTCTTCAAAATAAGTAACTGACCAGGTAATAAATATGCTCTCAACTCGAAAACTATGTCTCTTACGTACAAATATTAAATTGTAAAGGACATATCTTTTCTCTTCAATTTGAGATATTACCTGTTCAGTTACTTATTTTGAGGACTATAGTTAAAGGTATGATCATGATTAGTTTTGATTCATTTCAGAAAGCATTGAAGTGGACTTATATATACCAGATTGTGATGAAGATGGTACCAGCAGCTTTACACCTCCTCCGTGTGATCCCATGGATTTACCTTGTCGCATCGAACGAAATTGTTGCTTGGGCATGTTGTTGGGAGAGGACCCGTTCACGTACTCCCCCATGTATCAATTAACATGTAGTGATGGTTTCCGGGGTCTAGCAAGGAGACTTTGTGATCCAGATGTTTGCTATTTACCCACTGCTCAGAACTGTTTTTGCACATATGTATATCAATACGAATCAACCACATCCAAACCATCAATCATTGAGCCATCAACCACACCTAAATCATCGAACAATAATAGGTAAGTTCTAAAACAAGCCCAATTGTAAATTCATAACATTATTTAGTACCGGTATTTTAAATCATGAACACATTCCATTGGAACATTAAGTGGCGGTTAAAGGTGTTGTCCCGATTGATGGCACCATTTTAACCTTGATGTTCTACATGAAGGGTCATCCTTAAAATAGTCGTTTTCCAAAGTTTGAGTTGCATAACTCCATGGTTCTTAATTTGGAAGAACAAGGTGCGTGAAATTTACCCATTGAGCATGTTAAGTAGTACACAAACTGGCTGGGTAGTTAACCACAATTCACTGCTTGTTTGTCTCTAACGCATGAATGGAACATATCTTGCGCCAAAAGTTTTACAGAAATAATGAGAAAAATATGGTGTTTCTTCTAATATCAACATATTTTGATGTAAAAAAAGTTGATCGCTACATGTATAGGCCTCATTTAAACGAGCGGGTCAATAGAGGTAACCTACGTAAACGCGTGGAATGGAATGGTTTTACACATAGGATGTAAATTGTTCATGTGTTAAAGTTTATAATAATGATTATTTCAATCTAAACTAATTTTAAAAATGTAACAATTGACTGACCTATCTCTTCAACACTCAATAAATGTTAGTCAGTAGGTTTACATATTTTAAATAAACTAGGAAATAGGTTCAACAGTCTTGAATGTCTCTTTTCTTATAAATTACACTTTATACACTTTGGTAAATGCATATTTTTGTTATCATGTTTAGTGGTTTTGCCATCGGTCTAGGAGTGGGCATTGGAATATGTGTGTTTATTGCTGCACACATCGCTTTGTTAGTCTACTGTCGATTAAAAGGTAGAGGAGAAGGACAAGGGAAAGCCCAGGGTACCCTACCGAAGGGAACGCTACCGAGTACTGATGCTAACAGGTGGGTATCAACAATGAGATGATAATACTCTCTAGTTTTAATAGTATTGAGATTTCTTTGCATACAAATCCAAAACTGTGATCAAAGACAAGGGGGCCTACAAACTGCATAGTACTTATGATCAACTCATCTTGTCAACGCCCTCTACGAAGGGTAACGGTAGCTATAAATACCCAGTGATGAGGAATCAGAGTTGCCAGTCTGACGAAGCTATCAGTGTGGTAGTGAAACGGTATTGATCAATGTAAGTAACATTGTTTTGGATGTGTACATAAAGAAATGTCAATATTGTGTCCACAAACAATCCAGATGAACGTATTCAAAGACTCTGATTAGTTTATTTTTAGAAAGCTTTCGGTTCCCGAATTTTCGATTTATAATTTTTTTTTAATATTTTTTTTTAGGACATTGCATAAGGGGCAGAGTAAATTAGTGCCTCTCAATGACTGACCTCTGGTATTAATATCAGTCTTCGAACTATCACGCCCTTCAACAACATGTCCACATAGCGTTCATAGCGGCAGTTCAGCATTATGACAAGCCAGGAAGATTTAGATTATTCAGGAAGATTCGAACCGACGACGATATATAATAAATTGTATATAAGATGTAAGGATCCTTAAATAATCCACGATGGATTGACCTAATTCAAAACCAATATGTAAAGTACAACAAATTTAATGTCAGTGAGTCTTAGCCCTATATTGTTCAAATAATTGAAAAGGGTCAAGACAAAATAAATAGGTCAAACATAAACTTCATCTACAATCTTATTAATTGTCTATACAGGCAAGGTGATAATGAAGAACATGCAGAGATAGATTCTTATATAGGAGACGCCACCATGAGAGGTACGTAAGAAAGAGTAAAACGGACATCTGGAAACGCGATTCTACATATCTATACGTCAGCGCAACTGACGCGTGTAACCGCGCTGATCGCACCATATTGCCCGCGTAACTCCAATGAGATAGCGGAAGCGCATCATTGGTGCAATACTTTTTATTAGAAACATTTTTCTTACAAACAGGCTACAAACTAAATTATGTCTCTCACTGTATGCAAGAACAACCATGTAGCTGTGAGGTAACGAAAATATTTCTTGATATTTTGAAATACAGCATAATGCCTAGTTTATTTTCCTCCCAATATGGGTTGGGTTTAAAACGAGCTATCTAAAATGGTAAACAAAATACACTCATTTGATAATACTTTGTCTTATTCAGCTGTGGCCAATCAAGCTTACAGCAGCTCAGATGTTGTTATCACTCCTGGCCAATCAAACCAAGCCTATACAAGCTTGAATGATCCAGCCATCAACTCTCATCAGTACAAATCTCTGAAGAAACCAAACCAAAATCTTGGCAGTGGGGACTACGCGGATCCTGAGAAATACACGGAACCTCCAGTCCTCCCTCAGAGGAACTCCAATGCCATTGATGACGAAGAAGATGACGAGGATTACGTAAGCCAGGGAACACCGGAACCAGCAACAAACAATGATGATAGCAGAGATTATTACACCTTTTTAGAGCCCACAGCCCCTTCCAGTGATAATTTCAACAGCTCAGCTCAATCTAACCCCAAAGAGCCCCCGACCCCGTCAAGTGATTATGTATCTGTAGATACCCAGGACCATCCCAATTCCAAATCTCCATCTAGTGATTATGTATCTCTTGATGCTCCAGATCATCCCAGCCCCATTTCTCCATCTAGTGATTATGTATCCGTTGATGCCCCAGATAATGACACAGAAGAGAACGACATCTCTTCCGATTACGTTGACTTTTAACGGAAATATCTATTAAAATAACTTTGATACTGATGCTATACCGTAGTCTATTTGACTTCCACGAGACAGTGACGTCAATGCCTAATTCACTGTAATTTGTGACACAAGTCATCATCACAAGTAATGTTAATATGAATTCAATTTGACCTGTAGGGTCTCTTAAAGACGGGGTTGTATATAGTTGCCTTCATGTGACCTATGACATCAGTTCATTAGGGGTCAGAATCAATTAGAACATCATTGGACCTCTTTTGTTGAAGACGCGTGTTATACATTTAGAAATTGAAGGACAATATTATTCTATTTGATGTATCTGCTTGTCTATTAGCAAATTAACGCGTTACAATTATACAAATACGTAGGCTATGACGTTTAACTCTGCTATTTCGAAATTACCTTATGGATGAGTATTTGGAAGAATCCTCTTCCATTTTATAATGATGTGTATACATTTTTCTTCCCACACATTGCTTTGCTTATTTGCGCAAGGCTTTTGCCTCAATGTAAATGCTCAATAAACGGTTGCTAGGATTCTAGATAATGGATTGTTCTTCATTGGACGAAAGGTTACAATATAATTTGGAATAAAAGAATGATAATGCCATTCTTCTTCAACCACTGTACACGCAATGCAAATGTGTAGCGTTGTTGCATGTCCCCTTCCATCTTTACATGCTATGATTGTGTACATGTTTTTCTTTCACAAATTACTTTGCTTGTTTGCGCGAGGCTTTTGCCTTTAAAATGAAAATGCTCAATAAACGGTTGCTGTATTATATTATAACCTAGATAATGGACTTTTCTTCATTGGACGAAATATTTCAACATACTATGGAATAAAAGGATGATAATACCATCTATTCAACCATTGGAGTGCAAATTTGTAATTTAAAAGAAAAAGAGAGCTCATTGAAAAAGAGATTGGTAGGTTGAAGTTATACAGACTGGAACCAAAAAGTGAATATACGGTAGGGGAGAGGGGGGAGTGTTCGCCCCATTTTTATTTGGAGAGGTCTAGAGACGCAAATTTTAAAGATTGAATGGACCTATTGATATCAAGTGAAATATTAATATATTGGCTACATATGACCATGATCGCACTATTCTAGGCCTTACTGTAAAGGCAAGAGTAAATGATAAAGACAAGTGTCTCAAAAGGGCGAACGTAATTTTTGCTTAAAACGCCCTTGCAATTTAGTGAAATGACATAGGATCATCAGAATCGATCCACATATTTCTTGTGACAGTACGCATATATAATTGTTAGGTTATTAAAATGATGATATATATTTGGGATCACTAGGGTTCAAAATTTAATTTTTACTATTTTCACTTTAAAAATGCATCTTGTCTCAGAGGAAATGACTGATGACCGTCAGAATTGATCAAAACGGATTCCTTGGCTCGTCGCACATATGGAGTCTTCAGCGATTAAAAGTGACATGTCATATGGGGTCACTAGGGGTCATTGAACTTTACATGGGTAAAATTGAAGACATGCTCTGATTTGGACCGGACTTGTTTCATCTTTTTTATTTAGTGAAACAAGAAAAATAGTTAATCATTATGACCAGGTCAAAGGTTACGAAGAGGTCACTAGGGATCAATGTGAATTTCTAATCCGTTAACTAAAAATGCTTCTTGTTGCAGTGAAAATGACTGATGATCGTCAAAATTATTCAAAATATTCCTTAGGTCCATGTACATATAGCGTCTTCCAGCGATTAAAGTGACATGTCATATGGGTCACTAGGGGTCATTGACCTATACAGGGGTAAAATTGAAGACATGCTCGGATTTGGACCGGATTTGTTTCACCTTATTTGGTGTGATAAGAAGAAAAAAATGTCAAAGGTCAAAAAGGGTCAATACGGGTAAATATGTTAATTTTCGATGTGTTCATTTAAAATGCATCTTGTCTCAGAGAAAATGACTGATGACCGTTAGAATTGGTCAAAAGATTCCTTGGGTCCATGCGCATACAAGGTGCATTAAAAGTGACGTTTCATATAGGGTCACTAGGGGTCATTGACCTACACAGTAGTAAAATTGAAGGCGTGTCCTGATTTTGATCGGACTTGTTGCATCTTATGTCATTCGATAATACAAGAAAAAATGTCAATTATGACCTTGGGGTCAAATGTCACACAGGGGTCACTATGGTAAAAACGTGATTGTCACTCTAAACGCCCTTGCAATTTAGTGAAATGACCTAGGATCGTCAGATTCAGACAACATATTCCTTTTGACCGTACGCATATAATAGTTGGGTTTTTAAAATGCATAATTAATTGGGGTCATTAGGGGTCAACATGTTGATTTTCAATCCGTTCACTTAAAATGCTTCTTGTCTCAGAGGAAATGACTGTATAAACTATATAAATCCCTATTGGCGAACCTGCCCCATCATTATAGGGTTTATGTGCCCCATATAGCGCTATAAGTGCATTGACCTATACCACGGATGTCCCGCATACATTGAAAGGTTGTTAACTGCATCAAATCCATAATCAATCCCATACCTATCTAAATATAATTTACATTAAAACCTTTTCTGCGAATATCTTTGGAAAAAAATCAATATGAAAAATGGAAGAAAATTCACTTTTGTAAGGCAAAACTAGTGTTTGGATGATAAGTTGACAAACATGTTACGGTAATCTGTCACGTTTAAGTGGGAAGCTTGTAACATACTACTGTATCTATTGTGTGTTCGCCAAATTCAACCAGTGGCCACAAAGATGAGAATCACGTGGTTGGTGAACCTGCCCATAGGGCGTACACTCCCGCTCTCCCCTATACTTAGAAGGATAGGAAAGCGATCCGTACGCCCGTAGTATCAATCTTCCCTTTTCAATTCAAGTTCACTCTATCTCGTATAACTGAGTGAGTTGTGGGAGTGTCGTAGGACCTTGTCCGCATGTTCAAGTTCAACATGTTCAAGTTCAGTATACGCTATGTCTTTATAATAATAATAATAATAATAATAATAATCATTTATAAAGCGCATTAAACAAGTGGTATCTATGCGCTGTACAACTAACAAACTACTAAAGACCAAATTTAAAACAATGTAAAAACACATACATTTAGACAGCTAAAGATTAAAACCCAACTGCCAGCAGGTGGCTAGAAGTAAACAAGCAAATTTGCAATATAATACACAAAAATGACAATATATAATTACGTTGATATGTGTGTAAAACAATAAAATGCATTAATAGCAGAACTGATTGAGTAGCCCGCACTCCTGATTTATCGACGTAAAATTAACTGCGGCACTATTGATTTCATTGAAGGCCACATCTGTAGCGCTAAGATTTGAAGTGAGCGATGAGATAGTTTGTTTCGACCAGGAACAATGCATCGGTAATTGAATACAATCGATCATCTCAAACTCTCTCTTGTTCTGTCAATTAATTTATGGTCAATCCTTATCAAAAGTACATTATATAGCGCCTATTTCCATACAACCTCATCCCTAGAGGCACAATGAGGTGTATACAAATACACTAGCAACCAAAGAAATATTTCACTATGAGTTGAACACATTTGTTGCTGAATCTTCTCTTTAATAAATTCACATCTATTCTTCTATTTATTCAATTCCATGGAATTGAAGAAATCATGCCTTCTTCAAATCCCCAAACAAATTTCCCATTGGAACGAAATAGCTCATTAATAATTAATCAACCTCATTATAGCCAATGTACTCCTATGGTGGGTAGTCTGACAATTTTGATTTCCTTTAAAAAAAACCCTTCTCAATTGTTTGCCAATGGATTCACTCAAGTAAAACTAATCCCAATATTGTTATTCTTTTCTCTCACAGATATTGACACTTGATCTCTCCATTTCTCTTAAAAATAAGATATTTGGGATGGACATTGTAATATTCTTATTCACGCAGTAAATGTACACAAATAAATATGGGAGTCTCACTCAGAGAATTACTTGTAATCCTTTATTTCTATTCTATTCGTAACCGTTGTAGGCGTCTCAACTTGATCACGCACTGTAGAGTTCTGCCTGTCCACGTGGCTCGAACAATCATGTCAAAGTTCAAGTGTCTGGTTTCAGATGCCAGGTATAATAGTCTAGGCTCTGCCCTAGAGACCTGTATACACTTGCTGAAGAAGAGAATTTGAATGTTGATTTAGGTAAAGGATACATATAGCTTCAAAACGGCATAAGGTGTTTAATTCTAAACCCGGGCAAACTCTGGTTATGGTCAAATATTCAAAATGGCCGCCGGCGGCCATTTTGAAAAACATAAAATGTTCTATCTCTGGTACTAGACGAGCTAGAATGATGAATGAGGTGTCATTTTCTACTAAACTTGGCATTATAAATCCAATGGAATGGTTATTGAAGAGTTTTAGGGGTCAGATGACCCCTAAATCCAAGATGGCTGCTGTCCGCCATCTTGAAAAACCGTCAAATGATATATCTCAGGCACCAGATTAGCTGGGAAGATGAATGATATGTCATTTTCCACTTATTTTGATATCACAAATCAAATGGGGTAGTTGATGTGATGCTAGGGGTTATTCTGACCTCTAAATGTAATATTACTGCTGTCAGCCATCTTGAATAAATAAAGGACACATTAAAAAGATTATATATTCTGCTTGGTTTTATTTTCATAAACTTATTATGAATTAAATACCAAAATGTCAAGTTGTACTTTCACTTTCATTGTGTTTCCTCTTTTAATTTTTAAAGATTTGTATTGTCAAGTAAGATGAGAGACATGAATGTTGTTCAATATGAAGTAAACTATTTATTTTGGCAGACAGATTCTGTTGACTTGTGACAGAATGCTACACAGACCAGCTGTGCTTTGGTACATAGGCACCGTTTGATGTTGCATTTGCCAGTACAGTTGCACACTGTAAGCTTTCCTGTTGGAAGAGGCTTTAGGCCTTTCACTGGCAACATGATGCCATTATTGTTACATGTAGGGATTTGCATAATAGAGTATAAGTGTTATGGAGTAGTAAAATAGACTGGCAACCCATGTTATGATTATTACAATATGGCAGCTCCCATCGGCATGACTGATGACGATTGATACACTATTAAAGAAGATGATTTAAGAACCCGAGTGTACTGAACATTGAAATATGGTGACAGATGTGAGATCTAAGAAGAAATAAGATTCCCAAAATGACGAACAGGGTGATAAAAAATCGCCAAGTAAGCAGTGTCCAGTAGAGTAAAATGCTCAACTTTCAACAAATATTTTGGACTGCATAATTCGGAAAGGCGTACACGTAGATAACTCTTACAAGCACCTGAATATAATGTGTGCCTGTGTTTTCACATGTTGGTTTTCAACTAGTCCTGAATATGATAACTGATGCAGAATAAGCTTACTAGAACATTGGCATGTAAGCTTACTGACAAAGTTCTTCAATGATCTGTTAAGCTCTCACTGTGAGGATCTGAATATTATAAACTAATCATATTATAATAAACTTATGATGGAAGAGCAGGCAGACCAAGCAAACAATGGCCCGGATATGCCAGATGGGGGGGGGGGGGGGGGGGGGGGGGGGGGGGGGGGGGGGGTCCCAGAAGAGGGGGCTAATGCAAACCAAGGCAATCCAGGTCAAATAAACATTGGAAATACTTTGAACCTGAAGGCACCAAAGGCACTAAATTGTACAACTGAGACAATCGTGCATGTGTGGCGTGAATGGCAGGAAGAAATGGAACTGTACATGGACTTGGCACATAGCGATAAAACAGAGCCTTACAAAGTAAAGATGTTAAAATATCTTCTAGGCACAACAGGAAGGCAAATCTATGACACACTCCAGTTTGAAAAAGAAGAAAAGCTCCGCACGCTTAAAGACGTATTCGCGGCATTCCAAAAACTCTGCGATCCTAGACGTAATGAAACTGTGGAGCGTTACCGCTTCTTCACAAGAAAGCAACATGATTGTGAAGGCATAGACAGCTATGTTACAGAGTTGAAAGTGTTAGCACGCACATGCAACTTTGGGGATCTAGAAAGCTCTCTAATCCGAGACATCATAATATTAGGCATACACGATGATGGCCTTAGAGCGCGGCTTCTTAGACAAAGTGACCTGAATCTACAAAATTGCATCCAGATATGCCGATCTACGGAGTTAGCAAAGGAAAGAGTAAAGACATTAAAGGCAGAGAAACCGGAGCAAGTCTTGGCGATGCAAACACGAAAATCTTACAAGCAAAACAAAAGCTTCTCACACGGCAGAAAGAATATGGGAAGTAGACCTACGGATACAAGCAACCAGGGTTCTAACAAGAATAACAATAGACAAACAGTGACGTCATGTGCATACTGTGGGGAAAGCCACAAAAGAGGACAATGTCCAGCATATGGGAAAGAATGTAATTTCTGTAAGAAATTTAATCATTACAGCAAGGTGTGCTTCTCACGAGGCAAGGATGTGCACCAATTGTCATCATCAGATGGATCATCAGATGAATTTGAGGAAGTAAACATTATAGAAGAAACAGTCAATCGCATTCAGACACAACATCCAAAAGCAAAAATGACAATAGGTAGCAGTAAGGAACAACAGACTACACTAGACTTTCAAATTGACACAGGAGCCACCTGTAATGTAATCAGTGAGAAAGCCATACACAATGTGAGACATTCCTTAATCAAAACAAAGAAATACATAAGAGGATACAGTCAAGGAATCGTCAAACCGCTGGGACAGACTTCACTGAAAATCACAAATCCTAAGAATCACAAGAAGTACAAGTTGGAATTCTTGGTCGTACACGATCCAAATAGTGCTCCAATCCTAGGGCGGCATGCAGTAGAACAAATGGATCTTGTCAAACTACAGTACGAAAACATTATGACACTTGACAATCATGAGCGCTCACCAGAGAAACCGCTGGAAATGGCAGACTTAGAGAGAGAATTTGGAGAAGTATTTGAAGGTACTGGCTGTTTTGAGGGTACATATCACATCCACACAGACGCAAATATAAAGCCGGTAGTTCATGCCCCGAGGAAGGTACCAGTGGCGCTTCGTGAAAGATTGAAGAAAGCTCTTGATGATCTAGAGCAAGAAGGTATCGTGGCCCAAATGGCTGAACCAACACCATGGGTGTCGAGCCTCGTCTTAGTGGAAAAAGCAGACAAACGACTCCGTATTTGTCTTGACCCAAAGGATCTCAATGCAGCTATACAGAGAAGTCACTACCCAATGCCAACAATAGAGGACATTTTACCTGACTTACATAAGACATGGATATATTCTGTACTAGATGCTAGGAATGGATTTTGGCATGTACAGTTAGATGAGGAAAGTTCTATGTTGACCTGTTTCAATACACCACATGGCAGGTATGTTTGGAAACGCATGCCGTTTGGAATTTCAAGTGCCCCTGAGGAATATCAGAGGAGACAGGATCAGATTCTTGAAGGCTTGAATGGAGTTCATTCAGTGGCAGATGACATTCTGATATGTGGCAAAGGAGATACCTATGAAGATGCTGTACTTGATCATAACAGAAATCTCACAAATCTGATGCAGAGATGCAAAGAGAAAGGGCTTAAGATCAACAAGGCAAAGGCAAAGCTTGGACTGGAAGAAGTGAAGTTTATGGGACACACCATAACAAAAGATGGTCTGAAGCCGGACGAAGAAAAGGTAGCAGCAGTGAAGAATATGCCAACGCCAGAAAGCAAAAGTGATGTTAGACGCTTCATCGGTTTCGTGAACTACCTAAGCAAATTTATTCCTGGCTTAAGTGACATGTGTGAACCATTACGCAAGCTAACTACCAAAGAAGTTGAATGGTGTTGGTTGACGACACATGATGACGCCTTGTCCAAGATTAAAGATGAAGTGACCAAACATCCAGCGTTGAAATACTTTGACTCGGACAAGAAGTTGGAACTTCAAGTTGACGCATCAGAAACGGGGTTGGGTGCAGCCCTTATGCAAAATGGACAGCCCATCGCCTATGCGAGTCGTGCGTTATCTGATGTAGAGACAAGATACGCACAAATAGAAAAAGAATTGTTAGCTGTGGTCTTTGGAATGGAAAAATTCCATACATATACATATGGTAGACCAGTCCAAATCCAGAGTGACCATAAGCCATTGGAAATCATCTATAAGAAACCAGTGCAGAAAGCGCCGAAACGTCTCCAGAGCATGCTACTGCGACTAGCGACATATGACTATAGCATAACATACACCCCAGGCCGTCTCATGTATCTGGCAGACACCCTGAGTCGGGCCTATTTGACTGCAGAGTACAGTACAAAATACTGTGAAGAACTTGAAACAGTAAATATGACGCAGGCAGTAGATCTTGAAGATGACATCTTGAATATGATCAAACAACAATCAAGAAATGATCCAGACATGGTGGAATTACAGGGCATCATATTGAAAGGATGGCCAGACAGCAAAGCAGACATCTCAAGCTGCCTCACAAGCTATTATCATATCCGTGATGAACTGAGCACAGAAAATCATATCATATACAGAGGCGACCGTGTGGTAATACCAAAGAAAGGCAGGAAAGAGATGTTGGAGATGATCCATGAGGGGCATGAAGGAATTGAGGCGAGCCTGCGAAGAGCAAGAGAGCTAATTTACTGGCCAGGAATGACAGCTCAAGTCAAAGACTATGCAGAGAAGTGTGATGTGTGCAGATCAGCAGGCATGAGGCAACAAACGGAAACAATGACCCCTCACAATGTTCCCAATGAGCCATGGGCTAAAGTGGGAATTGACCTATTTCACCTGGATGACAGAAACTACATGGTAATAGTAGATTACTATTCTAACTTTTGGGAGTTAGAATATCTGACCAGCACTACCTCTGAGATGGTGATTAACAAGATTAAAGGCCAGTTTGCACGTCATGGGATCCCAAAGACTGTGATGTCCGACAATGGGCCCCAGTTCACCTCAGAGAAATTCAAAACCTTTGCTCAGAAGTGGGGATTTAAGACTATCACATCCTCTCCCCACTATCCACAGAGTAATGGAAAGGCAGAGTCTGTGGTAAAAAGTGCAAAACATATGCTGAAGAAAGCAAAGAAGGACAAGAAAGATCCATTTCTTGCTATATTAAACTACAGGAACACGCCCACGCAAGGGTTAGATACAAGTCCAGTACAGAGGTTGATGAACCGCAGGACACGAACCAACCTACCAACGAAACAGAAGCTCCTGAAGCCAAAGGTTCCTAGAAATCAGCAGCAGCAGATGAAGATTAAAAGTGACAAACAAAAAGCATACTATGACAGGAATGCTAAAGATCTGACAGCACTCAATGTTGGTGATGTTGTGAGAGTACAGCCAACACAAAACCACCCTGACTGGAGTAAAGCCATGGTGATCCAGACACTAGATCACCGTTCTTATTTGGTACCAACTAAGCTAAACCAAGTATTCAGAAGGAATAGACGGTACCTGCGCAAAACAAATGAAACCTGGTACCCTCCAGCAAACAATATGCCAGAGCTGGAAGAAACAGAACTAAACACCGAGACAGTTGCAAAACAACAAGCAGCAGTTGTAGAACAACAACAAGCAGCAGTTCCAGATGAACAGCAAGCAGCAGTTGCTGAACCACAGCAACAAGCAGTGCCAGAACAATACCAAGCGGCAGTGGCAGAAAAGGCAGCTCCAATAATAACACTTGGCAAGTCATCCGCAGTAAAGAGCAAGTCTACCCGAACCAGGACCAACATACAAAAGCCAGCCAAGTACAAGGATTTTGTGTTGGGAAAATAACTTTAAACGCATGTTGGTCAAAATGTTTAGTGACTGTAAACTGCTTGAGAATGACAACCAGTATATTTTTTTGGCCTATGTCACACAACCTGGCTCAAATCAATAATATTAAAAGGTAGCCAGTGAACAGTAAAGTTGTGCCCAATGTGTTTGAAATGTCAGCAAATACTGACATGATTTTTTTTTTTTTGCACACAAAATGTGTTGAAATGTCAGCAAATACTGACATGATTTTTTTTGGCACACAAAACTACAAAAGAGCCAAACATTTATGGAAATGAGTAAATATCAGAGACTCTTGTAAAGAATCAGCATTGTCACACCGCTGATATTGCACAGAAGAAGTCCATAATACGAAATTTCAAGGGGTTCCTTGTTATTTGTTTCCTATAATGTAATTCATGTATTTGATGTTTGCCTGGGTACATTTTTTTTTTCACAAAAAAAACAAACAACAACCCTACCCTCCGTGAATTTAGGAGACATTTTGTATTGTTGGCTCCACTGTGCTAATGTTTACATTGTTTATATTGTTAGTGTTACATTGTTTAAAATGTTGTTATACATTGTTTAAAATATTGTTATACATTGTTTAAAATATTGTTATACATTGTTTAAAATATTGTTATTTTGAAAAAGGGAGAAAGGTGAAAGGTATGGTACAAGAAAAGAACTTTGAGGAAATGTTTGAAGATTATAGGAATTGTATCATGTGTAGTACCATACAGCACATGACAAAGTAATCTTGTCAATGGAGTCAATTCAAACAGTATCATGGCATGTGTATGGAGTAATCAACATTGTGTATTATGAGATTCATCGATACTCTCATTTAAGACTTTTCACAGGTCTCATATCAATTGACAAAGCACAGTTTGTGTTCAAAGGAGTGCTTTATTACTTGGATTAATTTGTTGATCTTAATTGTAAACAAAAGAGAAAGGAAAGGGGATGTTACATGTAGGGATTTGCATAATAGAGTATAAGTGTTATGGAGTAGTAAAATAGACTGGCAACCCATGTTATGATTATTACAATATGGCAGCTCCCATCGGCATGACTGATGACGATTGATACACTATTAAAGAAGATGATTTAAGAACCCGAGTGTACTGAACATTGAAATAATTATTACTAGACCAGCCATAATTAGTTGGATCTAGTATGGGACTGCAATCATTTAATAAACTCAAGACTTTATGTATAATGAAAAATGATCGCTTAATATTATCTTGAATGACGCTTGGTGTAGGAGGCAGCTGTGCCAATGGCTTTGGACTTGTGATGTGATTTTGAAGTCTAAGCTGGTCAAATGTTTGAGAAGATGTCTTGCATCTGGCACCATTCCACACACGAACTAGATACTCCTCAACCTTCTGCATGGACTCTTGACTCAAATCCTGGGACTCTGCAAAGGTTTCTCTATATTTCTCAGGCTCGCATGTGATCGCGGCATGTTTTGTGCCGATTTTGCTTAGAGCATCATCCCCAGTGAGAACATGTGCCTTTACCAAAACCCGACACAACTTGGACCCCAGCCTCAAAGCAAGTATGTGCAGTGGTAAATATCGCCTACGCTCACCAGAGCCAAACTGCACCCAAAGCTCATGCAGACCTTGTTCTTGCCAGTCTGTGATGAAACGAAGTAGCCCTACAATTGTATCTGTGTCATTTGAAATCACCAGAAGTCGCTTGCAACCACGAGATACCTCCCATGCACAATGAAGTACAAGTCTATCATCAGCTTCTTCTACACTCCCCGTCAACGTATCAATGCTAGGAAGCGAAGCATCTTCTGTTGAGTGAACTAACTGAGCAGGAACCACTTCCTCATCAGCTATAAAGCCACTGAGAATGGTGAGAAGATCAGACTGCTGTTCAGTGGCGAGCAAACATGTAAGGCGTTGCAAGTTGTTCTTGTTGATCGCCGATGGCCAAAATTTCTCCATTTGTTTAGGTATTGGGTCATCTGGACCTATGACAGCCATGTCAATAGCTCCAATACCAGCAGCACGCCGAGCTCTCTCTCCCCCTTTGACAGAGCATTCCAAATAGCTGTCAAAGACAACATGGAAGCTAGTCCTGGTACATAGAGGTTGACCTGCAGACAGCACACATTTTATAGCCTTTGCAAATGTCCCAAAAGAAGAAAGGTTAGGAAAAGAGCGGATTTTAGACATAAAGTCAACTATGACAGCTGCATCCCCGTTTGGGAAGACCTTTTCTTCATGCACTAGATGTTTTTCAATCTCAGCTATCAGCTTGCTTTTGTCTGGCTTTGATGCCAAGTCACCTTCAAAGATGATCAAAGTCGGCAGGATATCATGACAGAAGATAGATTCCAACGACATCCCGCGTTCTCTCAAAATATCAATGTCACGCTGAGCAGAAGCTAGTATCTTCTCTGAAACAATAACAGTAGAAGCTTTGATATCGCAGGGTGATTCATGATCTAGTCTAGGCAGGTTTCTTTTTGAGATGGTGACGGAGAGTTTGTGTTTCCTGTCAAGAAACCGCTCCTTGTGAAACTCCTTGTAGCATCGGTTACCATTCATGAGAGCCTGGAGTAGACGCGCTGTAACATCATCATCTGCTAGCTGCTTGGTGACCAAATTATGCAGCTTGATTCCAGGCGCTTGGATGATAAAGGGATTGCCTTTGCCACACACAAAGTCTAGAAGGAGTGCCACATTTTGTTCAGATGCTCTGTTTTTTTACCAACAAGGTCATGATGGACGTTTGAAGATTCACTATGGTCCATCGAGCTATCATTTGTCATCTCTCTTAGGTTTTTGGAAATAAGGAGAATCTCGTGAAAGATGAGCTGCCATTCAACCACAACAGCTGAGTTTCTTGTTTGACCTAAAATTCCGCCTTTGCTCTTTGACGCCCTCTGGACAGACTGCTCAAGCTTCATATCCGGTGCCACAGCGTTAAAGTAGCCAGCGTGGTCTTTCACAACAAACTGGCCACACATGAAACGCAGGAAGATCTCTGGATGAGTATTCTGTAGGAGCTTGGTTGTTTCAAGGTAAAATGAACCATATCGAAGGTAGTTCAGGCAATCGCCTTCTCGGAAGATGGATAGAGATTTCTCTACACATGCAATATGCAGTGCAAAGTTTAATACCTTCACGATCAGAAGATATGAGATGTTTGATATTAAGAGCCATCTGCTGGAAGACCTGCCAGTATTGGCATACCTCAGACTTGGACTCACACTCCTTCAGGAATGACTGAAACATATCTATAATAGGATCCGAAAATGCAAGCAGCTCAGAAAACTTCGCAGTTGACTTGCTCTTGCTCTTCTCGCACAGAGCAGCCCTTAGTTCAACTGCACAGGCCATTGCATCACTGTCTACCTCAAGTCTTTTATTTGCTGAGCCAACCACAACCAGAAGCCCTCCCACATTAATGAAGTAATGACATCTGAGACAATTGATATACCGTGGAATGATCTGACATAATGAGTTCCTTCCAACACAGAATTTAGAGTCAACTTGCCAAAGACACCTTTTTCAATGAGGCCATCTTCAATACCCGATCCTCTCAAATAACGTCCAGCACACTTCAGAAGTACTTTCACCCAATGAAACATTCCCATCATACCATGAATATCTGAAAATGTATCTGGCTCGGCCATCAAGATATCAGCGAGTGTGTGGTAGACACCTTCATCACAATATATACTGGGATCTGGAAGACACACATTACTTTTCTTCAAATTCATATCAGAAACAAGGGGTTTTGAATTTGGTGGAGATACTATCTCCTGGTACAAGATAAGCATGGTAACGTGGTCAGATTCTGTCCCAGAGATTGATGACTTGTCGCCAAAATCAGCATTGTCCAATGCACCGAAAGTAAATGTGTCTGGGGTAAAACTACTCGGTATCGGTATTTCCTGACTTGCTGACTTTTCAACAGCGTAGGCGGCAAGAAGTCGTCTTGAACGTCTGACATCACAATAGCTAGTTGACACACCAATACGATTTGCAACTGTTAGTATCTCAAGGCTTCGACACTTACCATACTGATAGTGACCAAATGAGGTATGGAGAGGGGTCTTCTTTGCACCATTGAACATTTGGTAGTACATGATCTAGAAGAGGCAATTTAGCTGATTTTGCTTATTAACGATGGCCCAATCAATATCTTGAGTACTCTTATCAGAACTTTCATCTTCATTATCATCATCTGCCAACTCATCATCACTATCATCCTGATCATCGGCATCAATATCAAGCATCATATTTATCATTTCAATTTTCAACATACGAGATCTTTTAATTCCAAACAATGATGAAAAGAAAGTCAGCAACTGATCTGGCATTGGTGTGGTCTCCCACGAAAGCAGCC
The DNA here is from genome assembly GCA_035610835.1 of Ophiura sarsii. NCBI lineage: Eukaryota > Metazoa > Echinodermata > Ophiuroidea > Amphilepidida > Ophiuridae > Ophiura > Ophiura sarsii. The sequence continues at coordinate 2,358,618 of CM069456.1, forward strand.
ATCTTAGATTTAAGGGACTTTTGACCCATTAAACTCTTAAAGAACTGTTGCACGGGATTTAGGATGCCAAAGCAAATGGAAAATGACACCTTGCTCATCATTTTAGCTCACATTGTGCCAGAGATATATCATTTTACGGGTTTTCAAGATGGCGGACAGCAGCCATCTTGGATTTAGGGGTCATCTGACCCCTTAAACTCTACAATAACCATTCCATTAGATTTATAATGCCAAGATTAGTAGAAAATGACACCTCATTCATCATTCTAGCTCATCTAGTGCCAGAGATAGAACATTTTATGTTTTTCAAAATGGCCGCCGGCGGCCATTTTGAATATTTGACCATAACCAGAGTTTGCCCGGGTTTAGAATTAAACACCTTATGCCGTTTTGAAGCTATATGTATCCTTTACTTAAATCAACATTCAAATTCTCTTCTTCAGCAAGTGTATACAGGTCTCTATGGCAGATCCAGGACTATAATTATCGTCCGATACGCGGTGTCCGGTAACATGAGGATACTACAGACATGTCCTTTTGACACCTTTACTTTCATATTTTAAATGGAAACAATCCAAATTATCTGTACCGTACTTTCTCATAGCACTCACATGACCGGGGTACACTACACAGTTCTATTCATTTCATCATAACTTTTGTCAAGCTAATTTGATTCTAAAATAGCTAGATATATAAATGCAAATACCTAAAATCACTTAAATGTGTATTGTTATAAAGGTTTTCTTTGCCTTTATAATATAATTTCTCAAGAATATCCGAAATTCATTTAA